>JAHIAM010002736.1:0-65301 GCA_021605205.1 Aegilops longissima
ATGGGCTCAGGCGGACGCCATGATGCCAGCATGGTGAGGAACGTCAGCGGAGGCCAGGTGGCCGAAGCATGAGTTGGTCGGGCGGCGGCGGACATGTCCGTGGCCGGGATGGACATGTCCGTGTGGAGGGAGGTTAGCTAGGGTTCATATCACGATTTTAGGGAGGCATCTATAAATAGGTAGAGGAGCTAGGAGAGTCCAAATGAGGTGCGGTTTTGGCCCGCGATCGTGATCGAACGACCGAGAGCATGGAGAGAGTTGCTGGGTTTTGGGCCACTTTGGAAGGGTGTTGGGCTGCAAGAAGGGCTTTTACGGTTACCGGTTAGCCGTTGAGTATAAGCGACCTCCAAATGCCACGAAACTTGCAGGCGGTCTACGGTGCTATACCAAGGCTGCTTGACAAACCTCGGGCCATTCAGAAAGTTTAACACCCGCACGAAAATAGGTAAAAGAGGCGCCGGGAGACATAGGAGTGCAGTTGCAAAAGCGGACCAGCGGGAAAATGCTCGGATGCATGAGGCGAACATGTATGCAAAATGAAATGCACATGATGGCATGATATGAAATGCATATGATGACATGGCAAAGTGCAACACGCAAGCACATGACATGGCAAAGGCGGCGAATAAGCTGGCGGACACAGGCGCGCCAGATCCGAGGCGTTACATATAGCCACTAGGCAACCGACTTGTTATGTATGCGAAATGACCACAGGTCACTAAGGGCGACACGTGTTCCAACAGTCAGTTACAAACACACCCGACAACTTTACTTGGGCTACAAGCAAAGCTGACTCATCCAGCTCTGGATAAGTTTTGCATTCATTGTCTTAAGCTCGAAGACATAGGATTCAGGTTGAGCATCGCTTGATCATTTTGACTATGATCACTTGGACCCCACTTAACGATGCGGTGGTTCCTCGACTCAACAAAGAAAAAGAAACAACGAAAGCGACACGGTCTTGGCGCTCCATAGTCTTCACTCAATGTCTTCACATCATAGTCTTCAATGTGAATATCTTCACATACCACCATTGTCGTCAATGTCTTCATACATTTTCTGGGTCATCTCCGGTAGGTAAACCCGAATCAATGGCGGACATCACTGCGTTATCCTGCAATTCTCACAAATGCATTAGTCCCTCAACCACATTTGTCGTCAATACTCCAAAACCAACTAGGGTGGCACTAGATGCACTTACACTAGCCTAGCGAGGCGTTCAGTCCAATCGTGGGCCTTATTTCGTTCATTGACGTCACGAAAAGCCGGTGATACCACGGCGTCAGTGCCCATAAGCTGTTCCAGCGTAGTTGGTTGAGTGCGTATAGACCAAATGGCTGAACTTCGGATCAAATACCAAGATCTCGTTAAGCGTGTTAAGTATCCGAAGGCCGACCGGGGCGGGCCCACCTCTCTCCTAGGTGGTCTCAACCTGCCTGTCGCTCCGCCACAAAAAAGTCACCGATCGGGGCCGTCGGGAACCAGGCCCACCTCTACCGAGGATGGAGCCACCCCTTCCCCCATCTCCGAACAGTATCACAAGTAATGTAACGATATAAAGTATATAGTATATGCCGAGATCACCTCCCGAAGTGATCACGGCCCGATAATATAGCATGGCGAGGCGGACAAGAGTGTAGGGCCCTTGATGGAACACTAGCATCCTATACTAAGCGATGGGATGGCAGTAAGGGTAACAAATAGTAACAATGACGAGCTATGCAGGAGAATAGGATTAACAAGAAAGCGATAACATGCTACACTCTTCTAATACAAGCGGTATAGAGAAGAATAGGTGATATCTGGTGATCAAAGGGGGCTTGCACGGAAGCTCAGCCGAGAAGGAGGCGTCAACACCGTAGTCGTCTTGGAGTAGCAATGACGTCGGTCTCGGTGTCTAGCGAGAGAAGAGGGAAGAAACAATAAATACAATGCAAACAAATGCATGACGATGCATGACATGACAAGCGTGATGATAGGTCGCCCAATGCGATAGTAGGTGATCTCTACGGTGAAGGGGAAAACATCGGGAAAGTATTCGGTGTTTAGCATTCAGACAGATGAGCCGGAGGTGAAAAGTTGCGAGTTCAATAGGTTAGGGATGTGTGGCGGACGAACAGGGCTGCTTATCAGGAATCCTCTCGTCGTTCGAGCAACTTTCATGTACAAAGTTTTTCCATCAGGTTCTGGTTAAAAGCTATGATTTTAAAAAGAATTTATTAATTTCTGGAATTTAATTAATTGTTTAAATTAATTGAAATTGGATTAATGACAACGACATGAGGTCATCTTGACGTCGGCGATCAAAGGGTTGAGTGGTCAACGACGGTGGGTCCCAGTCGGTGACACAATTTAATTACACATATTAACTAACCTAATCAGGATTAATTTGGGGTGGGCCCCACTATCATTGACTACTTAATTAACTAATTAGCGATTAGGTTAACTAGGTAACTAATGTGTAATTAGTTTAAATAGTTGTTTAATTTAATTAATCAAAATTAATTAAGTTAATTACTTCTTTAATTATTTATTTATTTATTTATTTTATTTTAAATTTTATTTGCGTTAGGCGTGGGCCTTTGTCATTAGCCTAGGAGCCATAGCGGGTTCAGTCTTCTTGAGCGGGTGACTGGGCGCCCGAGTGTGGTCGTGACCCGCCTAAGAATAACCGCGATAAGGCGCCGGCGAGATTGGCGGGTGGTATGATCGCCAGGGGCAGTGCTGGCCGAGGTCGGTGGCCAAGGCGGCTTCGAGTTAAGGTTAAGGCGGTCGGCGAACCACGCAGGCAGGCGGCGGAGATGGGGAGGCGGGCGTGATCGAGGCGCCGTGGCTGCTGGTGGCGGGAAGGGAGAAGGGAGTGGAGGCGGAGGTGGCCTCACCGGCGTGGAGAAAGCGAGTGGCGAGGCCGCAGGGTGGCGAGGCGCAGAGGCGGCGGCGTGTTGTGGCGCCGTGAGGCGAGACAGGGGCGTGGCTGGGCGAGGAGAGGAGGAGAAGCGCGGGGGTGCTCAGCTGGGCGGTAGGGTAATGGCGGCGTCCTCGGGAGGCTCTGGGTGGTCGATGGGGACCGGCGGAGGCGGGAGGCAGGCAGTGGGGTAGATAGTGAGGTGGAGGCGGCGGTGCTCGGTGACATGAGGTCTAGCGGCGTCGGAAATGGGCCAGCAGCAGTCGGCTCGGGCGAAAAAGCGGCAGGGGTTAGAGCGGTGATGCCAGCGAGAAGGCTTGACAGCAGCGAAGCGAGCCCGCTCTCGATCGGATCGAGGGGACGGGGAAAGAGCCAGGTGGAGTGGGGGTTCGCCTCGATCCCGATTGGATCGGGAGGAGAGGAGTGGCGTCGTGGGGAAGTGGGTGCGTTGGGGGATAGGGTTTGGTCGCCCGAGGGGTATGGGGAGTGGGGGCGGATGGGCTGGTGTCTTGGCGGTGGGCCAAGTCCAGTTAGGCGAGGGTTCCTTTTGTTTTGTTTTGTTTTCACCCTTTTATTATTCTTTTATGTTTTCTTTTAGTTCCTAATTATTTTAGTTTTCTTTAAAATACCAAGTTAGCACCTAAATTAGTATCATCAAAATAGGCCCTTTGCCAAACCTAGTTGGAACCAAAATAATTTAGTTTAATATTTTTATATTTTCAAAAGCAATTAAATTACTATTTTTAGCCGTTGTTTTAATTAGTTTTAGGGCATTTAAATATTTTATCAAAGATAATTTATCCACCAACATTTACTAAGGATTATTTGACACATTAGGAACAATTTAGTTTGACTTTTGGAAACTTTAATTGATTAACTTAAATTCAAATTTTGAATATGAATCGTTTGAACTATCGTGAGATTATCAACGATGTCTGAGGTGGCGTGGCATCGTTAACATGGGGATTCTTGTAGCCTAATTATCCGGGCGTCACAATGACAAAGCTCAATCATATGGAAGAAATCAGTGGGTGAGTACCAACATTTGTCAAGAGGCTGATTGTGTAGAGCATCGGATGAAGCACTTCTCGGAACCATCTGTTGCTATCTCTGGGGTGGCCATGCTTACTATATACTCCTCGATTAGTTTAATGTTTCCGACATCTTCTTGTGCTGTTCCACTAAAATATATGGTATCTTCAAAGAAGATCCCTGTTTGCACAAGTAGAGATAATTACGTATGGCATCAAATCAGTGGCAAAACAATTGCTCGTTCCAGCCATAGCAATAAATTAAGATGAAAAACTATATCATTACTTGTGTTATCACAGTTCGATGCTTCATTACAGCACGGGATTTGATTTTGTTTTCTTCGCTTGTTCTTCCCTTCATCACTTGGTTCAATAACGAGACAAGCCTACGCCTTCAATGTAAGATTTGGCATGTCAATTAGGGAGCAAAAGTATAGTACTAAACTTAATTTTCGATGAAGGTGGCAAAATACAGGCCAGCCAGTTGTGAAATATCCTTATCTTACCTCAATGGGAAATTACGGTGCACATCTGATTGGAAGTCTTGTCTCCATTTGTGCAGTTCACTAAAATCAAGCAACATTATCGTACAAGTAGCTCAACATATGAAAGCACACTGCAGAATTATGTGAAAGAAGGCTAATCTTGATCTCTCATGATCACGAATTCAAACAACTCACAAGAAGAAGATCTGAACCAAATTAAGCCTTAGCGGATAGGAAGTAAGATCTCCTCTTGTGCAGTTCGACTAAGATCAAGCAATCAAGCAACGTTGTCGGTGTGACATTTTGGTTGAACTGCACAAAACACTCTTAAAACAAAAGTGTTTTGTGCGATTGCAACAAAAAGTCTAGCAATGGCAAGAGTAATGATAACCCTGTTTACACAGAGGTGCAAAGGAAACAATTAGTGGTCAATAATGGTGGATGACCCGAAGCCAACAAAAGAAGCATCTACCTTATCTAAATGGGAAAGAAAGCAAGACAGTAGCATTTCTCAAGCGGTGGCATTGATTAATATTAACATAGAGATTATATTAACAATAAAATTCGTTAAACATGTAATTTTCTTTTAAGCGTGGCATTGCATCAATTTTCCAGTGGCATTATTAGAGGTGTTTGTTTACGGGGACATTTTGGTGTAGGGACTAAAAAACTCCGTGTCGGTCACATCTAAACCAAACAGGAGGGACTTTTCGGTACTAAAGTGGGCATTTGGGACTAAAGAAAGAAGACCCAGAGGAGTCTTTTTGGGACTTTTCAACAGTTGCCCCCCACGCCGCACCTTGTTTCTATTAGTTCATTACTAGGGTAACATGGTCTTTTATCATGTCATTTAATAACCTCTAATCCATGTTTAGTCCACAGAACCAAGCAAGTAGGGACTAGGGAGTTTTAACCAAGCAGGGCCTTAGATTAACAACAGACTAATGAGTTTCACGGGACGGTGGGCGCACCAGCACCATGTGCATCTACCGATGTCTTGTGGTCATGCCAGATCTGTTGCAACAAAGAACAAACAATCAAGGAGCATATTTGTGTTGGTCAGTTTTGTTATCTTTAGACACCTTTCCCTATGTGCGTAGCAAATCTAGTCCTCCTCAAACTCTACACCTTGTCCCTTCCTTTCCTTTTGAACTAGTACTTTTGCCCCTTCCTTTCCTTTTTGAACCATGCCCTAGATTTATGCGATACAACTTTCCCCTACTTTCCCCATTCCTTTCCTCTTTGAACCACATCCTAGATTCATGCTATACAACTTTCCCCTTCATTTCCTCTTTGAACCACATCCTAGATTAATGCTATATACAACTTTTCCACTACTTTCCCCACTCCTTTCCTCTTTGAACCACGTCCTAGATTCATGGTATACATGCAGCTAGAGCAATGCATGTGGAGTAAGTAAAATATACCTTAAGGTTCTTGGGGCGTGGTTCGATGAGGCAACAGACGACTGCGAAGAAGAAGGGTCGGAGGCCCTCCAGCGCCGCCATTGGGTGGAAAGTGAACAGCAGCGCTGAGTGATGATTCCCTCCCTCGCCGACGGCGACAACGTTAAACCTCCTTCCCTTCCGGTGGGCCGGATCCTGCCGGCTCTTTGAGCAGCGGTGAGGAGAGAGGCCAGCAGAAGTCTTGTTTAGATACGGAGAGGAGAGAGAGTGTGAAGAGCAACCACAAGCGGCGAGGCTCCAGCGGAGAGAGGCGAGAGAGTGTGAAGAGCAATTACAAGCGCGAGGCTCCAGCGTGTATATATATCTTGGAGAGAGTGTGTGAGCGTGCAATCCCTAGAAAACATTTTGACCAGTCAAAGAATCCTCTGGCAAAATTATGCTCAAGTGTAGTTATCGAACCGAGACCTCAAGTTTGATGGCGAGCAGGCTAACTAGCTACACAACCCTCCGTTATGTTCACGAGAGGAAAATAACCTTTATACATTCCTGCATTAGTGTGACGGGCATGCCGTGTTTTTTTTTGTGTGTGTGTGGGAGTCAATAGGATTTCAATCATAATCGTGTCATGTGACTTTGGTGGTAAGACTATCCACGGTGGTGTAGAAATAATGCAGCCTTAGTCACCTTACTTCCCTCCACGTGTCGTTGGGTCCCACCAGTCGGAGGGTGAAACAAACAAATTAATAAGAAAAATTAAAAGCGCCCGTGATGTATCTTACTACCTCACACATCTCGCTCTTGCTCGGGAACCTGTCCAATTGATCCCTCTGTTAGCTCACGTACTATTTTAAGTGAATCCTTATTATAACATGCACACAAATTTTGGGCACTTGTATTCGACTTAAGTCGGTGTGCCACCGTATCTCGTATACTTACTACTCCCTCTATTCTAGGTGTAATAAGTCACGTTAGAAGGTGCAGCAGGACCAAGGTGCGTGTGTGTGCGTGTGTGTGTTTAACAGCATGTGTGTGTTAGAGAGTCTGACAGATCGACCTACTCCTCTGAGAGATATGGTGTGTAGTGTGCGATTTTAGCCTCGTGAGTCGATGCATCCTCTCGTTTCAGGCGTGTCCGTAGGGACAAGCGGACAGCTGCGCATGACTCGACCAGCTGGCCCACCCAAAGCCCCTCCATCACCCAGCCGCTTCCGCCCAAAGCAGTCAGCACCGCTCCAAAGAATCGGTGCCGCATTCATGCCGGGCAGAGCGGACGCGACCTCTCTTTGGCGCAATAGTGATGGTTGCCGTCCGTCAACTTCTTGCTGGGTCTATGTGATTTGTGGCTCATTGGTCTTTATTCTTGAGGTGGTAGGACTCTTTGGATGTCCCACACTTTCGGTGAAAGGAGGTAGTAGATTACAATTTTCTCCATTCTTACAGCGGAGGAGTGCAAGAGCGGTGAAAACATGAGCTTAGTGATTACATGGCCCACCTCACACTATCACCGTCGACACCTAACTCTTTACATAGTACTCCCTCCGTTCCTAAATATTACTAGATGAGTCCCAGCGTTGCCTTGGAGAACGATATATCTCTCTGCATAAAATTATTGATTTCATAGAACTAAAAAATCTATAACCGCATGACAAATGTGGTAGCCAAACTAAATAAACTCCCATCATCATTTAGATCATCCACGTAAGGAAAAAAGATCAGCCAACTCCTCTTGCATAATGGGATTATATTTTCTTTTGACATGTTAATGGGACTTAAAAGCTCACTTACATGCATGCTACGGTGCATGCTTGCATGCTGAACATGTTGATGTGATTTAAAACCCTCACATGCATGTGCCATGGTATTTCGCATGCTTGCATGTGGCTTAGTCTGAGCCTCTCAACGTCTAGATCGGAACGGCTATCATGACTGATTTACTTCATCTAACAGCTCGTCAATTTTGATGATGTGGCTCAAGGAGAGGATAGAAATTCCTAGTAGTGGGGCTAGCTATTACTAGTAGATAAGTCTTTGTAGAGATTCCACTAGGTGAACTACATACGGAACAAAATGAATGAATCTACACTTAAAATGCATCTATATACATCCGCATGTGGTTAATGGTGAAATCTCTACAAAGACTTATATTTAGGAGCGGAGGAAGTACTAGTATAGTACTAGTACGTACTTTAATTTATCAGTGAGATAAATTTGTACAATGCTATAAACTTCAGCTCCTCTTACATGTATCTTGCGTCCAAGGTTGCCGTTGCAACATTTCATCAAATACAAAGGAGACTAACATGCATGCTATTGCATCTCAATGATTGACAGATCATAGCAAATATATACTCCCTCCGTTCCAAAATAAGTGTCTCAACTTTGTGCAAACTTTAGTACAAATTTGTACTACTACTAAAGTTGACACTTATTTTGGAGCGAGCAACTAAAGAAAAAAAGCGATCCATGCAGTCCCTAGCCCTTGAACCATGAACCACGACCAGGCTTCAATTTCTTGGCAGCGTTGAGCTTCCTAATAAATGAAGTTTGCAACCTTTTGACCATCGGATCATTTTGTGCAGTTTCACCAAAATCGAGATGAGCATCCTATGGCAAAGAAATTGAAGAAGCGTGATTAGAATAAGATTACTAGGACTAGTTGATGAGACATAAACTCATCACAAATACAGTATGTAGAAGCCGATAGAGGTATCGGTATGTCGGGGTAAAGAAGTAGAGAAATATCCACGAGGGAGTGATGTGGGCAGCTGGGCGATGGTGCAAGCCGGCTGTAAAGGGAGTTGTACACGAGGGGCGTAGCTCAACCTTGAGGAGGCGGTGGGAGGCAGCAACTGCCCACGTCGAGCGATGAGCAAGGGGCGAAGGCAACCTCACGGCTTTGTGAGAGAAACGGCGGGGACCCTGATCGGGGCGTGCCGGCGGTGGGTTTCGCCGTCGGCGGCAGCCACCGCATCTACACTAAGCATCCACCCCTTCCCCAGCGGGCGTGATCCGTCGGGATGTTAGAGATGTAGCCACAGTCATTTTGTGCGAGAGTGTGAAGAAACAACCCGATGAAAGCAACCGTGTAGGCTGGCCCGTCGACTATGTATATAGTGGGCGGTTTCCTTTTCTCTCCATATGAACCTATCATATTAAATGCGTTCCTTGAAGAAAAAAATTATTTATAAATGCGCGGCACCTACTACTCGTTCTCCTATAACCTTGCGCTTGGCATCTCAAAATATTAACCTTGCGATTGGCTCTTTGCCTCTTGGAAGTCGAGCAATAATGGTAGTGCGGTATATATCGTTACGGCTATATGAGACCGAATGAATTGCTGCACGTCCACCGTGGGCGAGGTCGAGGCGAGGAGAGTGCTACTACATACGAACAAAATGAGTGAATGTACACTCTAAAATACGTCTATATACATCGGTGTTTGGAGTATGTACTAGTAGTTCATATTGAAATCTACTAAAGGACATATATATTCCAAACAATATGATATAATCTCTATAACCAAGGTAGTAGGGACGAGGCGCATGGGCGAGGTGGATAGCTTCACCTCATCCTGTGAGCCACCGTGCACGTGGGCGGGGAGGCAGCGTACTAAGCTTCTCCTCGTTCTGCGAGTTGACGGGACACATCAAAAGTACTCCGGTGTATAGAGCCTTGCCTCTAAGGTAGGCCCCATGGTTTGCCTCTTTTTAATTTAACATAGCGTCAAGTCATAATTTGTTTGTTCACCCGTGGTAGGCGATCCTCCCTCCACCAAGTGGACAACGATTACGTGCCAAATTACCACGTGGGCTGCCTTTTAAATCTGAAATAGGCTCCACCGTGTACCAGCGGGTGTGGTTGGGAAAGAGGCGGGAGTACATCGCCGTGCATGCACCTCTTCTCTTCGTGCGTCCCCACCTACGTGGGTGTGTGTGAAGATACAAACCGCGTTCATGAGTGTTTTTGTTTTGTGGTGGGGGTGGGGTGGGGTGGGGGTTGATTTTGTGAATATTTGTGGGAATATGTGTGATGACATCTCAAACAAAATTTTGCATGCAATGTGTGTGAAATGGAGGCCTATCCATATCATACATAGAGGTCGGGCAATCCACGAGAAGAGAGGAGGGTCATAGCTATCGATAGAGTCGAAGAGAGGATCAAGTGGGTGGGTGCGAGATCGATGAAGAGAGCCATCAAAAGTGTGTGTGTGTGTGTGTGTGTGTGTGTGTGTGTGTGTGTGTGTGTGTGTGTGTGTGTGTGTGTGTGTGTGTGTGTGCAAGTCAAAGATATGGGGCGTGGCCTACGAAGCGTTAGAGGGCACATGTCAAGTTTGTGTGTGGCAGGGATGCATGACTAGGCGCTTGATGTGTCGGTGTGTGTGGGGGAGGGGGGGGGAGGGGTGGCAGAGGCCTAACTATAGAGGTAGAAACGACTTCGTATATGTGTTGAGAAGGAGAGACCCAGCTATGTCTTGAGGAGATCGGTCGACATCCATACATAAGCGAAGGAATGGAAATATGATGGGAGAGAGAGAGAGAGAGAGAGAGAGAGAGGGAGGGAGAGGGGTAGAGTGTTGGATGGGTGATGGAGTTGCTTCTCGGAGATGTTGGAGAGGCCTACTAGACAAGCGAGGTGGAACGCAATGTTATCAATAAGAGTGGGGATGTGTTTACGTGTGTGCACATGCGTGATAGATCATCGGGGCGCATCCATGGATGATGAAGGGAACCATGTGTTTGGTAAGCAAACCTAACTAGATCGGTAGATCAATTGTTGTTTGTTGGAGGAAGGGAGACACAACTAATGAGGTAGATCGATCGATGTGTGGGTAAAAGCGAGTTATAAGGACCTAGCTGGCTATATGTATAGCGAGAGATCGGTCGGTGTCGTCCATTTGTTAGAGGCAAATAAGGCCCAGAGGCGGATAGAGCGGAGAAAATGGAGCTAGGAGGTGGTGCGAGAGGCCCAACTACTAGCTAGATAGGGAGGAGTGTGCGGTTGTGAGATCGATGAAAAAGAGGCGAGAGTTTACACGTGTGTCGACCATATGAGAGACACGAGGCAAGGACACATAAAGGAGGAGATTGAAGCTGTGTGTGTGTATGCTGTAGGCAGGCATCATTGGAGAGGTTTATCGATCGGTGTGTGTCGGAAAGGAGTTGTGGAGACTACTGGGAGAAGGACCTAAAGAAAAAAATGAATGTGCCGGTGGATAGAATGCGGCGAGGGGAGGCGAGGAGGCGTGTGCATGCACGAGAGAAAGTTAGTGGTAGCTACAAAGGCTAGAGGATTGTGTGGGTGTAAGAGACTAACAAAGATCATAATTTGATATGAAAGCGGATTCATATATTTGAATAGGAGATCATAGTGTTTTAAACATTGCATGCATGAATATAGCGGTGATACCGTGCTGTGCACATGTTATACCATAATGTGATAATGCATGGCGTTTGCAACTCACACTAAATGCGAACAATCTAAACCATACTATACATCAAACAATCTCACATTTATTTGAATTTGTGATAATGTAATGCGCGTTTGCAGCTTACAACTAAATATCGAGCAATCTAAACAATACTATATATCGAACATTCTCACATTTTATTTGAATTTGTGGTAATGTGTGGTGTTTGCAACTCACATCTAAATACTTGTAGGCGTGAGGGGCGGGGCACCATACATAATGTGATAAACACATTATACATATGAGACATGGTTTAGATTATGAAGATCTAGCTAGAGCTAGAAATGTAATGTGATTTGAAATCAAAATAAAGTGGATTCAAAAATCTAGTTCGAGTTCATATAGTACACATAGTTCATATGTAACTCGAGACTAATCATGTGGTGTCTTGTGAAGATAATACACAAGCGATGGTTTAACTTGACAATAATGATGATTGTAGATCTTATTAAAACAGAGAAAGCGAATTCAAATGCTTTGACTTCACAACAATCATTCTTGTAGATCTTATTCAAATTTAGTTCATATTGAGCGGTAGTATATCGTTTGGAATGCACTAAAGCGTTCATTTGAGTAGTAGGTTGCATGCATTATACGTGGCGAAATATTTTAATTGAACATAACATGAATTCAAAGTTTTGAATGACATTTGTAGTCGCATTGATTTGGTACAATACCGTTAGGCTTGTCAGGAAATTTCAACCAGCGCTTATTAGCCGAAATATTTAAGATATATCTTTGTCTCGTTGTGCTCGACAACTCCTCCATCTCAACCCAGCGCCTTGCTATTCGAAATTACAACAGCGAAAACTCCACCTCTGTGAAATCCCGACACGTGAAATGCCGTGGTACCCTGAACCAAAAGAACCGCCTCAAATCGGTGGGGGTACTTCGTAACTTACCCATTTCGGACAAGGCGTCTCTAAGCCATGGTTCCCCACTGCCATCCCATCGCCCACCCATTCATACACCGAGGCGCAAAAACCATGACGAAACCCCACACCTGCTCCGTCCGCCACCCAGCGGAGCCTCTTCCCCGACGGCGTCGTCCACAGCAACACCTCGGCGTCCCTCATCCACCGTGCGGATGAGGATCCGTCGTCGATCTCATCGTCCGCGGTTCAGCCACCCGTCCTCCACCTCCAAGGAGCTGCCCGGCGTTCCCCTCGTCTTCGCGCCATGTCCATTCCCACACCGCCGTCTTCACCTGCACCACTGGAAGAGCATCATCATCACCATTTCCTCGGATGAAGCTGCGGCCTAATCGGCGCCACCAAAGAGGTTGTACACTAATCGTCGCATTTTCTTCTTGATTCAATCTCACGGTGCTGCCGGCGCTCGGTCCCGAGCCGACACAGCGCGGCTCCATCCATGGCGGCGTCGCCGACCACTTCCTCCACGGCGTCGCTCCCTCGGCGGCGACGTCCACATCAGTAGGAGTTGCTGCTGCTTTAGCTCTCGCTCGCACTGCTGCTCTGCTCTTGCTCTCGGTCCCTGCTGGTCTGCTCTTGCTATTGCTCTTGCTTTCATGCTGCTCTCGCTCTTGCTCTTGCTTGCGATGCTGCTCCGATTGGCACTCTTGATCGTTGAATCAACTTTTGGGTCGGTCGATTTTCAAGGGTGGGCTCACAGGTGAAGGAAGAACCAGCAGCTTGGCGAGGAGGAGGCTCATGGGAGGTACCCACTATCTATCTTAGGGTTCAGGATGGGGGCGGTGGTGCCGGGCGGTGGCGGGGCGTTGGCGGGGTGGTGGCGTGGGGATCGCCGGAGAAAAAGCTCGGCACGTGGGGGCCTAGAGGGATGGCCAGGGTGGCGGTGGATCGGCGGTGGGGAGTGTTCGGGGCGGCGGCGGCGCCACCGCCCGGCTTGTGGTGGCGGAGGCTGTTGTTTGGCGGTGGTGGTGGCGGCTCGAGGGTGGAGGTTGAAGATGAACCGCAGGCCCTTGATTTCATATCCAGCGGCTGCAAAATCGGTGACCGAGAGATGAAAAAGTCAGTCGACCGACGTGTAGCCTCACCTTGCTAGTGCGTTCAGTTTGACAGCAAAATTCAGTTTCAACGACAAAATTCAGTTTGACGGTTAGAGTTCAGTTTGACGATTAAGTTCAGTTTGACGAGTTAAGTTCAGTTTAACGAGTTAAGTTCAGAGATGAGCGGCTGATGTATTTTACATCTAGCACTTTGTGGTTATGTATTTTACGTCATGTATTGGAGATGCTATTAGAATTCCACTCAGGTTAACGTTGTTCGTTGTCTCTCTTGTCTGCTTCAGCCTCGGCGTCGTACAACTCACGGAGCTGCTCCAACGCGAAACCCTCCATCACAGCGGAGCAGTACCTCGGGCTCCATCTCCAGGCGCCTAAGATCTTCTTCCCTCCTCCAACAGCAAAGTCAGCGGAGCATCCTCACCAGCCAACCCAATCACTTGAGATCGACATGGCCGCCAAGAGGTTGTACACTTGTTGCATCTCTTTTTACTCTACATGTTATATATATTGTCCACTTGAGCACACAGTTTGTTCCTTTAGTGTCTCCTTGAAAGAAAAAACGTAGGAATTTTAATTTTCACTTGTCCTCCTTTTCAAATTCCTATTCATGAAGCACAAGACTAAGAGATAGTAGCATAATAGCATTATAACCGTACATTTTCTTGTGGTTTGACTTAATCTCACCATGCTTCTTTGCATCTGTGATCTTCCAATTGTTGTGAATCAAACACCCAGTTGGCGAGAAATCCTGTGTTTTTAAATTCTCTGTTTTGCATGTGCATTCCTATCCTATTCTGTCTATTTCCTATCCTGCATTGTTGGAATCCTCCAATTCAAGCGAGCCCTTACAGAATTACTTCTCTTACAGATAGTTGTCAAAGAAAATCTTGCGTGGTTTGTCCGCTCTGTTGCGCCGTCGTCCACCCAGCTCAGCTGCTCCAACGACACAAGGGTCCGGCCACAGCAGGGATCCGACCTCGATTGTCTTCGCCGCCTCGAGATCTTCTTCCCCGGCGGCATCTTGAAAACTGCATTACCATCATCAACCGAGCAGATGACCTCGAGGACTACGGGTCCGCAAGAGAGGTCGCACTCTTTCGTGTCTGCTTACGTTATGCATCGCTTAATATTACATGCTACTTTATCGTCCTGTTCACCGATTAGACTCTGAGTCAGCTCCAAACTAATGGTCAAACTTGAGTTTTTAAATGGTTGTGGGGTACATATCGGGGCCGCTATCAATAGTATCTATCTACTATCTGGTTAATCTCCGGTGTCTACTATGAGTTTCATGTTGGGTGGGAAACAAACAGTAAAGAAGCCATTATCTGTATTTATTAACTGAAGCCATTATCTGCCTGCTATTATTGGTTTTGGGTCTATCCACAGGTTGCTACCATCACTCTGGATTTCTGCATGCACTCCTTACATAATCTCACTATGTTTTATTCCTATGTATGGCAGTTATTGTAAACAATGGAACCGAACATGTAGAGCAAAAGAGGCGAGCCTTGCGTGGCAATATAATTTCATGCAGAGCGTCGCTCCATGGTAGGCGCAAATGCAGCCCCCCTCCGCATTTGGATTGTAATCGAGAGGAAGATATCATTACGAGGGGATTGAAGGAAAATAACTCCTATTTACCCCCGAGGTCTTCGCTCTAACTTGGCATGCTGATGTTGGTTATATCATGCATATGGTGTCTTCATTGCTTACTTTATACATCAAATATGTCATCTGCTTAGTTTAGACATCCTTTGTGCGAATGCCATCATTTAGTTTATTCATCATTTATGTGAATTATACAGCATACCTTGTTTAGCCAGGCATCATATATGTGAATTTTGCAATGCCATCCTGTAGCTAGTCATCTTATATATAAATTATATCAGGCCATCCTTTTTTTGTTACATATTACATTTGTCAACAATGTTAGTACATTCAACTGCTCTTCGTGCATCAGCCATTTGACACGGTGATGGCAAATTCTAGAGTGAAAACAAGGTCTTCGAGCGAGACTATGCTATCGACGAAGCGCATATCTCGCTGATTCGGATAGCTCCTCGGAGGAGGATTAGAGATAGATGACCGATCCTATTCCCCAGGTGTATGCTCTAACTTGGCGGGGTTATGTTGCTCATATCGTGTGTATGGTGTCTCGCATTGCTATGCCATTTGATTAGTTTAGACATGCTTTGTGTGAATGCCACCTGTTGGTGTCTAATTACCATATATGTGAATTATGCATTGCCATCTTGTTGCAAGACATTATATATATGAATTATACAATGCTATCTTGTTGCAAAGGCATTATATATGTGAATTATGCAATGCCATGTTGTTTAGCCAATCATCATGTATGTGAATTATATCATGCTATCATTTTTTGTATTCGTGTTCCATTTATAAACAATGTTTGTATATTCAACTACTCTTCTGTGCATCAGCCATTTGAGCGGTGATGGAAGTATCTGGAGTGAAAACAAGGTATTGAGCAGACAATGCTACTGCTTTGAAGCAGACATCTTCACAGCTCTGAGAGCTCCTCGAGGAGGAGGATTAGAGATTGATGACCAGTCCTATTTCCCCCCTGTGGTCTATGCTCAAACTTGGCAGGGTTATATTACCCATGTCATGCATGTTAATAAAGACATCATATAGTTATATCATCTCATCACCTTAGTGTTTACAGTCATCATATTTAGAATTATGGCATTCTATCCATGAATGTATGTGAATTATGGCATGCCAACCTATTTAATAAACACATTATATAGTTATGTCATGTCATCCTATTTACATAGTCTCATATTTTGAACTATGTCTTTCCATCTTTTTAGTTAGCCATCATAATGTGAAATTGTGTCTTGCTATCTTGTTTAGTTAGCCATCATATATGTGAAATTGTGTCATGCTATCCTGTTTGGTTAGTAAACATAAATATGAATTATTTCATGCCCTCTTTTATTCCCCACTATCCATTGCACCTGTCTATCATACAATGTCTATACTTTCAATTACTTTTCTTGTTTATCAGCCATTTGAATTGGAGGCGTGATGGCGGTATCTAAGGAGTAACAACATGGTCTTGAGAAAAGATAGTGCTACCAGTTGATGCAGATAGAACCATGGTTGTACTTGCCCAAGGACCAGATCCACCACACATAACCCGGACTCTCATGATTGTACCCCTACCTAGTTGGATAGAGAACCAGCTACACCCTTCTAACCCCAACCCGGCAGATAGTAACCAAGTTCCAGTTGACACAGCACCATCTCCACCACAGGCACCCAAACACGGCGGTTAGTAAGGGAGCTGTAGTGCCCAAGGCACGAGGACCACCACTCGAATCCCAACTCAACACTTAAGGAGAAGAAGATTTGTTCTCGGGTCGGGTTACGTAGCTATGGTTCATACTCCTTTGCTCTTGCATTCTTGTATTTACTCATACCAACTATTTTCAAATTTGAAGGATGGAATTGAAACTCCAATGGTGCAACAGGTATGTTTTAAACCTGTTTCTTTAACTGGTTTCTTGTTGTAACCTGCTCTATGTTGATTTCAGTTTCAATTGAATAAACAGTTATGTTCTCATGTCATGCACATTACAAGTGTTGTTATTGCTCTATAGTTACCCACACTTTTATTACATCTATTACGCTTTGTCTTGAACAAATATTATTTGAGCTGTGTCTCTATCTTGATTTGGCAACAAAAATTAGAATGATATAGACCATAAAGTGACCATGGTACATAGATATATGTTTGTTTCATCTTGTTATCCTGTCCACTTTACTCTGAACTCATTTACCAAAATGAGTTTCATATACAACATAGTAAACATGTGATGTATACCTTGTTTCTCTTTTAGAATGCGGACAAAATATTGGAGAAACGATACCGCGTTATCAATGGTAAAGGAAGTAATGAGATAAGGTTCAAGATAGTGAGACATCCTGTTGGTCTCAAGAAAGCTGATAAAAATATCTTGGCGATAGTGAGGAACCCAAAGTCTGTCTTGATGTAGTGTTGATTCTTGGCCACTCTACTGGCACAAGCTCTTGAACTTCATTTGCTGAATCAGTTCGTCTTCTTGAGTCTCAACTTCAAGTTGAAAGACATCGATCAGATGTCTTTCTGACAGAAATTTGAAGGGTGAGGAAGTCCTGCAGAATTCAGATGCATATTTTACGGTGCAACGACAAGCCTTTGGAGGATTTAAGCGCCAAACAAGAAAGTTAATAAGCTTGCTAAGCATCTTGCCCGACATTATGGGTACCAGGATATTGTTTCTTGAGATCTTACGAAGTGGTTTCAGTTCTGGATTTGTTTTCTTTTAGCGTTTATTTATTTGGTGCCAACTTTGACAACCAATGTATATGATATGCTGCTTTGTTCCCTATATTTGCCTTTGGTGGCGAACTTTGATGCCAAGTGGATGTAATATAATGTAACAGCCGTGATAGCCTAGCATAAGTTGCTTGCTTATTTATTTCCTTGTTGTCTTGTTTATTTTTTTGCTTGTAGTCAGTGCAGTTCTTTTTAAAACTAGGCCACAATAACCATGGGCTAATATTTACTGTAGTGACACTCGGCCTCCTACGGGCCGTAGAAAGCGATGCGCCTTCTATAGGCCGTGAAAGCGATGAACCTTCTACGGGCCGTAGAAACAATGGGCCTTCTATGGGCCGTAGAAACAATGGGCCTTCTACTGGCCGTAGAAACAATGGGCCTTCTACGGGCCATATCATCAATGGGCCTTATACGGGTCGTATGACCATAACGGGCCATCGTTAATAGGCTATATTTGATGGCCTATGAAAATTGCCCAGCGTATTAACGGACCACAAGCGGGCGATGTAACCCGGACTGAATTTGGCCTAGCGAGAAAAAAAGCGATGTGGGCCGTAAGTAAGCGAATCTTTGAAATGAGCCCAGAATAAATGGGCTCGAGAAGGCGAAAGATAACATTTCTTTGAAGCGGCCCAACTGAATAACGGGCCCTTAATGGGTATAAAGTGATATCTTTGTTCATTCGGGCGATTTCACGGGCCGTTAATGGGTGTAAAGTGATACCTTTGTTCATTGCGGGCGTTTCACCACGGGCGTTAATAGACCAAGAGTTACATAGGGCCTCATATGGGCGAAAAGGCGTCATGGGCCATACATGGGCTAGAAGTGAAAGCAGGCTGGAATCACATTGGATGGCCGGATGACACTCTTGGGCCTAATTCGGATAGGCGTAGCGGGCCTTGGGTTAGCGGGCGTAAATGGGCTATATGCGAACAGGTAGTTAACGAGCTTTCCATGGTTGGCCTTTTCACGAGGAAGGGGCCTCTGTTGGGCGTGCCACGTGTCGGCGTATCATAAGCGTATACATCCAATGAGTGGATGACATCTGTCCCAGCGATGAGTCGACCGTGTTTCCTCCGCCAATGATGATTTTACCGTGGAAAGTCCCCATAGGTCGGGGCTGTTAACGGGTTATTGGATCAAAACCCGACCCGATAGCTTAACGGCGTTCCGTTACGGTGGATGCCGTGTCGGTCACCCTTGGCGAAAGCACTTACGTGTGACGCGATTTATCGTCATGGAAGTGGACACTTCCGTGATGATAATTTTGGAAATGTCATCGAACACTTCTACGACAGCACAGGTATGACTATCTTGATTCTGTCATGGATGTACATGCACGACAAAAAACGCGACCTACTGTGACAAACACGTATCATCACGGAAGTGTATTTTTTTGTAGTGTTTGGGGCACTCTTTGAGGTTCTATGTGTTGGTTGAATAGATGAATCTGAGATTGTGTGATGCACATCCTATAATCATACCCACGGATACTTGAGGTGACATTGGAGTATCTAGGTGACATTAAGGTTTTGGTTGATGTGTGTCTTAAGGTGTTATTTTACTACGAACTCTAGGGCTGTTTGTGACACTTATAGGAATAGCCCAATGGATTGATCGGAAAGAATAACTTTGAGGTGAACCCTACCATAATCTCTTTGTTTGTTCTCCGCTATTAGTGACTTTGGAGTGACTCTTTGTTGCATGTTGAGGGATAGTTATATGATCCAATTATGTTATTATTGTTGAGAGAACTTGCACTAGTGAAACTATGAACCCTAGGCCTTGTTTCCTAGCATTGCAATACCGTTTACGCTCACTTTTACCACTTGTTACCTTGCTGTTTTTATATTTTCAGATTACAAAAACCTATATCTACCATCCATATTGCACTTGTATCACCATCTCTTCGCCGAACTAGTGCACCTGTACAATTTACCATTGTATTGGGTGTGTTGGGGACACAAGAGACTCTTTGTTATTTGGTTGCAAGGTTGCTTGAGAGAGACCATCTTCATCCTACGCCTCCCACGGATTGATAAACCTTAGGTCATCCACTTGAGGAAATTGGATACTGTCCTACAAACCTCTGCATTTGGAGGCCCAACAACGTCTACAAGAAGAAGGTTGTGTAGTAGACATCGATGTTGTTGTCTTGGGATGTACTTCGACCGGAAATGATTTACTTTGTATAATTGTATTTTTAGCACTCTGTATGTATTTTTGTATTTGTGTGCTCGCTGGTGCTTACGACCTCATTTACTTGGCGTGTGTGCGAGGAGGGCATATCATCAACAGTTTACAGGTGGTGTGGGAAGGACCCCTATCTCCCACTCACTTGGCGGCGGTTCGAATCTTGTCAGCGGAAAGGAATTAAAACCGTTTGTTTAGGACCAACGCGCACCAGTAACTCGATTTCAGGCTTGGGTCCAGCTTTGGGCTTCTTCCCGGGAGTGGCAACTTGTTTGCCATTCTTCTTGAAGTTCCCCTTCTTTCCCTTGACCTTTTTCTTGAAACTAGTGGTCTTGTTAACCATCAACACTTGATGCTCCTTCTTGATTTCTACCTCCGTAGCTTTGAGCATTGCAAAGAGGTCGGGAATTGTCTTCTCCATCCCTTGCATATTATAGTTCATCACGAAGCCTTTGTAGCTTGGTGGCAGTGATTGAATAAATCATCGATAACACTATCATCTGGAAGATTAACTCCCACAGAGTCAAGTGATTATGATACCCGGACATTTTGAGTATGTGTTCCTTGTGAACTATTCTCCTCCATCTTGCAGCTATAGTACTTGTTGGAGACTTTATATCTCTCAACTCGGGCATTTGCTTGAAATATTAACTTCAATTCCTAGAAAATCTCATATGCTCCATGGCGTTCAAAAGCGTCTTTGAAGTCCGATTCTTAGCAGTAAAGCATGGCTGCTGAACTATCGAGTAGTCATCAGATCGAGCTTGCCTGACGTTCAAAACATCAGCATCTGCTCCTGCAGCAGGCCTTTCACCTAGCGATGCATCAAGGACATTATTCTTCTATGCAGCAATGAGGATAATCCTCAAGTTATGGACCGAGTCCATGTAGTTGCTACCATCATCTTTCAACTTAGCTTTCTCTAGGAACGCATTAAAATTCAGGGGAACGGTAGCACAGGCCATTGATCTACAACATAGATATGCAAATACTATCAGGACTAAGTTCATGATAAATTAAGTTCAATTAATCAAATTACTTAAGAACTCCCACTTAGATAGACATCCCTCAAGTCATCTAAATGATACGTGATCGAAATCAACTAATCCATGTCCGATCATCATGTGAGATGGAGTAGTCATCAATGGTGAACATCTCTATGTTGATCATATCTAGTATATGATTCACATTGACGTTTGGTCTCCGGTGTTCGAGGCCATATACGTACATGCTAGGCTCGTCAAGTTTAACCAAGTATTCGCATGTGCAAAACTGTCTTGCACCCGTTGTATGTGAGCGTAGAGTCTATCACACTCGATAAATCACGTGGTGTCTCAACAGGGACGAACTATAGAAACGGTGCATACTCAGGGAGAACACTTTTATCTTGAAATTTAGTTAAGGGATCATCTTATAATGCTACCGTTGTACTAAGCAAAACAAGATGCATAAAAGATAAACATCACATGCAATCAAAATATGTGACATGATATGGCCATCATCTTATGCTTTTGATCTCCATCTCCAAAGCATCGTCATGATCTTCATTGTCACCGGCTCGACACCTTGATCTCCATCATTGCGTCGTGGTCGTCTCACCAACTATTGCTTGTACAACTACCGCTAACGCATAGTGATAAAGTAAAGCAATTATATGGCGTTTGCATTTCATACAATAAAGAGACAACCATAAGGCTCACGCGGTTGCCAATAACTTTACAAAACATGATCATCTCATACAATCATTATATCACATCATGTCTTGACCATACACTACAAAAATACACTTCCGTCATGATACGTGTTTGTCCACGATGGAGTGCATTTTTGTCATGCATGTACATCCATGACAAATTTATAGCGAGAATCAAGATAGTCATACATGTCTTTGTCGTAGAAGTGTTCCATGACATTACCAAAATTATCATCATCAAGTGTACCCTTCCATGATGATAAATCACAGCGTCCTGAAGTGCTTTTGTCAAGGGTGACCGACCGTGGCATCCACGTAGCGGAACACCGTTAAGCTATCGGTCGGTTTTGGATCCGATAACCCGTTAACGACCCGACCAATGGGGATTTTCACATGTAAAATCATCATTGGCTGGAGGAAACTGCGATGTCGGCTCACCGTTGGGACGAGATGTCATCCACTCATTGGACACAAAGCGCCTATGATCGTCGACCGTGTACGACTATGCGAGGCCCATTCTTGTGAAAAGGCGGCCCATTTGACTTGGTCGAGGTGGCGAGCGACCCGGCAAGCTTTGATTAACGACATGTTAGCATATAGCCTATTTGAGCCCGCTAACCGGGGCCCATTTACGGCCTAACGAATTAGACCCGATGGCGTCATCTGGGCGTCCACTATAATTCCACTGTTTTAACCGGCCCATGTATGGCCCATGGCGTCTTCGGCCCATATGAGGCCCTTATTACTCGGCCATTAACGACCCGTGGTAAAGCGGCATGTAATGAACGGTGTATCACTTTATACCCATTAACGGCCCGTGGTGAAAGCGGCCCGTAATGAACGATTGTTCACTTTATACCCATTCGGCCCATTATTCCGTTGGGCGTTTCCATATGTTATCTTCGGCCTTCTGGGGCCCATTTATTCTTAGGCTCATTTCCACATTCGTTTACTTATGGCTATTCTTGTCATTTTACGCTTGTGGGCCAAATTCAACCCGTAATTCTGATCAGCCCGTTTGTGGCACTGTTAATCGTTGGGCGTTTTCATAGCGTCAACAAAATACGGCCGATTAATGACGGTCCGTTATGGTGGCCCATGAGCAGACGATTTCAACTCTAGCCCATTCTGACCATAATGTGGGCTGTTATTGGCCCATGTTTAGCCAACCGATCATAAGCCGTAGAAGGCCCATTGATGATACGGCCCATAGAAGGCCCGTTGTGTCTCGGCCCATATAAGGCCCATTGTTTCTATGCTGCGTAGAAGGCCCATTGTTTCTCGGCCCTTAGAAGGCCCATTGTTTCTCGACCCTAGGAGGCCCATGTTAACTTCAGCGGTGGGCATCAAAGTTCGCCACCGGTGCAAATATAGGGAACACCCTACACTATCTGAAAATGGCTTCTTGTTTTCTTGATAGGTGGCTACACGTTAGAACAAATTTTGTATCGCACCAAAACAAATTACAACTATAAAACAAAAGGAAGGTTGACATAAAGTTAACCATCTAGAGATAAATCGCATACGAAGTTGAAGCTTAGTTCATTTGACTTGGTTTGTTAAGTTTTTACTTTGTATTGTCCGATGGAGCACCATAACCTTCACCTTGAGTTCTCTAGACTCTGAACAACATAGAAAATGTCGATAGTCTGGTTTCAAAACCATGTATATCTTGACAACATCGAACAATGTCTCTCCTTGTTTCACAAGCGGTCTCTGTTAGGAATGGACTTGTGTATGGAGGCGGATACAACATTGTTTTGAGCTTGCATATCTTGATCATGAGGCAGTTTGGACGAGATTGCCTTAACAACCAACCCGGTATTGCGCGGGAACATGCTTTTAGCCTTTGTTAGTGGACAGTCTTGACCACTGCGGCAAGGGCTGACATTGCGGTTATAGTTGCCTCGCCACCTTCAGAAGGTGGCGGTTCCACCAATTTTTCAATAGCTCACTAAAAAGTTGTGGTTTTACATTAGTAGTACCAGAACAAAAGATATTAAGGAGGCAGCAAAACCAAACCAAATAGCTTTGGTCTATATAAAGAACTTATTCAGGTGAACCCATGTAAAATAATAGTTGTATTTTATTGCAAAGTACATAATTAAACCAGGTTCCAAACATATGACCATGTACCATCGCTAATGTATTTGTCTATTTCTTCACCTTGTATTGAGGGCTAAGGATAAAGAGGCGAAGTTTATAATATGGCAAGCATAGTATGACATCATTCATATCACAAAACAAGCGAGAATAGACAATCGAGGCAATTTTAACGTTGTGTGGGCAAGTCGACCCGGAACTAGATTACAGGTCAAGATCAAAGAACATCACTCATCTCTTTTAAACCTTGTAGGTGCAATGATATGCTAAGAAAATTGTGTATAAAATTAAAAAGAGTAATAGACATTGGCTGCAAACCATGCAGTTCAAGGCACAAGTCGAGTAAGTAGTAGTTAAAAGGCATGAGGATTAAGGACTTACAACAACGGCTTTGACTAGTGTAGTCATGCCCTTCTTCTTCTTGGTGTGACGGTCCTTGAAGATTTCCACATCATTTGGTTTAGGTACTTTTTGGTCCTTGCGGGCTTTCCTCGCATTTGGAACAAGTCAATATAGATCGATAATATGGTGCAATGAAAAGAGTGAAACAATGACTAATTACAAGAGCCTCGCGATGTGCAATATAGCTACGAGATCACGTAAATGCATTGGAATTTCACTTTAAATGCAGTTGGCCTTGTTCTTTGAACAGTTCACCTACAAGAAGATAGATTTGTGTGGCACATGCGTAAATAGGACTTCAACATGTGATCGATGACATATATATAATGTACGATACTTGGTTGGACCGGTGTTTAACGAGGCCTCTCGGTCTTCATCGGATATATTTTCCTTTGGAGATGTTTGGGCAAGTTCCTTTGTTAGCCTTGCCTTCAAAGTGAGTTTTCCTCAAGTTATACCGAAATCTTGTCATGAGAGCAGACTTGAAAACATGGGTGCAAGCATGCAGTTGCATCATCTTGGCTATCAACTTGAACCTCATCTGTTAAAAATTATGGAGTCTCATTATCGACAACCTAGAAAATATTGGAGCCGAGCAAAGGCGATATTACTAGTTTCCATGCATAACCATACTTATAGATAAATGGTCGAGGAAGGTGTTGAACTGGGTTTCTTCTTTGTCATTCCTGTACTGAATCCATGTTGGGAGGATACGTACATGACACCTAACAGCAATCGCTGCCTCTGATACTAACTAGGCTGACTCTGTAGCATCATGTGGCCTTTTTAAACCTGCCTCAAAACTGATCTCCATTCTTCCTCCTCTAGATTTAGTTAACCTATCGAGCATTATCCCTGATGTTTGTTTCCTCTTGCGCCTAGGTGCTAGTCCAACAACAAACATAGGAAGTGTTAGTGTACATCAAACTATGAGACTACATATAAAGAAGCATGCAACTGTAACTTGACTCCAGCAACTACCTTCTTGCTGTTGAAGCTCACAAGGTTCATCTGATCTTCCCCACTCATCTTGTGTCAAGAGTGCTTCGGAAGTAGTGTCAGGTGGCAAGGGAGCTTGGGAATGTGCTGCTAGCTGAGTTGATGAACGAGTAAATCATGCAGTTGTTGGTATTGTGGAAGGTGTTGCAACAACTAGGGTTGTCTCTGCTTGTTTGGTGGCAGCTATTTGTTTCTGTTTGGCTTGTTCTGCAGCTCGTGTAGCATGGGATACCCTGTTGGTACAATTTTCCGCTGGACTTTTACCTTCTATTGCACCATCAATACCAGCAGAATCTGCAGGAATGTTGCGCTTCCCTTTCCCTGTCGTTCTGTCTTGCTTCCTCTTTCTCTGTCCCATGTTAAGTCAAGCCGACAAGAAAAATGAACAAAAATTTAGTTCTTCAGAACAAATGTACTTTGATGTAAGAACATGGTGTGATAGACAGATATTGTATGTTATAGAAACAGGAACACATGTCTTAGTCACAAGTATAATGTGTAAAGTAAGCAGATGCAATTCAAAAAATTAGAAGCAATACAAGCTCATACATAACATGCAACCACATATAACAGTGCCAAGTTAGAGGGAGCACCTTTGATGGTGCACTAGGGAGGCGTGCTCATCACCAACAGCTACGTTGAGTGTCTGTGCATGTGTTTTCTTGGAAATCATCTTGGAGGGATGGAGGTAGAATCATAGAGGCCCTCCATTAGGAAGGAACACCTTCATCCTTTGTCTTTCTAACTTCCTTCCGCTTTATTGATTTTCAATTGTCAAGTAAAACCGACAAGAAAAAGCAATAAAATTCACTCTTCAGAACTCATTCGTGCATGATACTGACAATCACTACTTTGATGTAAGGCAAACACATGATTCCAGGATGTAATAATACGAAAAACAGGATGGCATGGCATATTCACAACTGTTTGTATAAGCTAAGCAGAATAGCACATGCAGTTTAACCAGATTGGAAGAATTACAATCTAGAAACCATATGCAACATGCAACCACATATCACGCTGCCAAGTTAGAGCAAGCACTGCGATGCTAGTGTAGAAATCACGGTAATCAACTATAGAGCTCGTTCACTATCTTCATCTAGCCTTCTGTTTCTTGAGAATCATGTCGGGAGGCGCGTGCATTCTTTAATTGAGGTATTCCACTTGCTGACTGCCTCATCATAAGTGATTGATGAGGGATACACAAGAACATTAGTTTAATGTAAGAACATGGTTAATACAGATGTACTAGTATGTACAAAAGACAAAAAGGCATGTCATATTCAAAGGTATAATGTGTAAGCTAGCGGATGCAATTTAACCAAATTGGAAGCAATACAAGCTAGACATCCGGTGGAGTGGTGAGCATGATCATCTAGGACACGAGAGCACGGTGGGAGGCGGGCTGCTTTGCCACCATCGTGGCTTTTAGTTGGCTTCGGTGATGCCTCTCTTTCTTTGGGCTTGTCAGCGGCTCGGCCGGTGCCTGACTAACTATTTGTCTTACGGTGCTCACGGGATGGTGGTTCATGTAAAAATATCTTTCCTTATCTTAATAAAGACCGACTTGACCTTTTGAATACAAGCTAGACACCATATGAAACATGCAACCACATATGACACATGAAGTTAAAGAAAGCACACAGGATGGTGGTTCATGGCGGCGAGATCATCAACTCGAGCTACTTTTACCGTCTCCATCTCTTGACACTTCACCCTTTATAAGCTGAAACATGTCTTGCCTAAGCCGAAGAAATTTGGAGATGCTCCTCTCTTTTATTTCGTGCTTCTATCAACTGATTGGCGAGTCTGAAATACCCATGCATAAAAACAATAGTGAGAGTATGGTGAAGTGTGTGCAGAACTAAAAGCAAGTAAAAGTAGCGAGATAGCAGTGGCTGAAAGATAAATGAAAAGAGACATATGATAGATCTACAACATTTCTGGCAAACAAAATTAGATTCTATTCCATATGATTTTGTAATATATGAGCACAGGGATGGCTGGGAAATGCATGTACTCCTCCAGCACACCACCACATGTGGTCATGTCACGATAACAGTAGACTGAAAATAAATAGGTCAGTCGATTTTTTTAATGAACCGTCCGATCTATAAGAGCGAGAAGATGGCCTTCGTCTACCTCCTTGATTCTTGTTGAGGATCTTTCTCGAACCGCCCGGCGACCACCGGCCCAGACCCTGCCTCCGCTGCCCGCCCTCCCTCGACATCACACCACCGCCATGCTTGGCAGGCGCCCAGAGCCATCCCTTTAATCCCGGCCGACCTCAGATCTGGCGCCAGGTAGCTCTAGGCCCCACATGCCCCTAAGATAAACACCGAGGCTGCTTCCCTAAGCGTAATAGGCGGACTAGCGCTGTTACGCCGAAATCTTCCGTTAATTGGGAATCAATGACCGGGAACTAAAATTCAGAGGCTGCGGACCTCTAGCTAAGGTGAAATAGTATATGAGGAGAAAACTTGTGCATCACGAGTTACTAGGAACATCTAGTATCAAGAAGAAGCGGTCAACTAGTGTCTTACGTGGGATGAATACCGTGCAAGCGAACGCGTAAGATTTGCGCGAATAAGGAAGAGAGTACCCTTATCGGTTGCAGTGTGGTCTCCTCCATATGTCGCGGCGATCTTCTTTTTTCCAGGGGAACCGATGTTTTGGAGAACGTGGATTCTTGCACAAACCCATGGCCAAGTTGTTGACTGTTGTTGTGGCCGTATATCGGCGGAGGGAAGCAGATCCGGCGGCGAAGGGCGGCGTGGCGGAACAGCTACGGTGCGGTGGAGGTGGCGAGTTGGAAGCGGCAGCGGTGGCGCGAGACGGCGTGGTTGAACTGGCTCCGAATGCAGACGGCTCGGCCTCGGCTTCAGCGACTAGTAATGGAGGGCGTTGCGGTTGAGGTTGCGGTGGGCGGCGGCGTCGAGGGTATCGGCTCGGCATGATGGAGGAGGCGGCGGTTGATGGGTGGAATGGGGTGGCGAGACGGAGGGCGCGAGGGTTTCGCGGTTGGTGGAAGTAGTTTTGCACCCACGATGCGAATGGGGAATCGGAGCGGGTGGGCGGGGGGAGGGAGAACCATGTTTGATGCAGGGGCGCTTGTTTTGTCTTTTTGAGCAGGAAGATGGGGGGCGCTTGTTTGAAATTTGGGAAAGTACAAACTTTGCCCCCCTCTTAAATTACCGACCTACTCCGGGTCGGGGTAGGATGGTAATCCTAGGTGTCCCAAATAGTGGGCGGGGCGATTTGGCCCCGCGCATGTGTGTAAGCGGCCATTGTGTATGAATGTTTTTCGGGGCGGTTGCGTGGCATCTAGATGAAGCTACAAACCTACGGTTTAGACCTTTGGACGTCGGGCGGTAGGTTTCACAGGTCGAGTTATTAGAAAAGTAATTTCCTTGTACTACGGACATTGGTCTCACGCGGTTTCGGCGAGTAGAGGCTCTTTTGGCGCCGTTCGAAATTTTGAAACACAAGCATTCATGTTTAGAGTACTCTTGAACTTTGAGGATTGACCTAAATAGACAACGTTAAATTTGACCTTGTGTGTTTGAAAACCTCATTAAATTATCCGCTTCTTTTGAAATTTTGACACTTGAAAATCCTATAACTTCGATTATTTTGGAATGGAGGAGCTAAATTAGAATCTATTTGTGTACGACTACATATGCTATTATGTACAAAATCGAGCAAAGATTGGTGCCCCACAATTTAGGTATGATTTACAAATGCCATGATATCAAATTCAAATAATTGAATGGACTTCATGTTGAATTCGATTTTTAAAACCACCTTAAGTTGAATTCAAATGTATGCTAGTTCATAGGTAGCTATTTATAATGTTCATTGTGTAACTTCGGTATGTATAATGTGCTTTACACACACAACATGAACTATACTCATGTTTATATTCGATTGCTAAAGTGATGCATTATGCGGAGTTCAAAATACTAACTATGTGGATTAATTGTGTCGAATAATAACATAGACATGCTCAAATTCGATAGAATCTAGATGTACGATGGATCAATGACTGTTTCTTACAATTGCAAATATCATGATCCCATCCTAATATTTGGATACAATTTATATCTTTAATCAATGTGTACAGCAGTCTTATGCGTGTAGTTTCACTCTCCATCGGTGGTCTCTCACACATGCTCACACACTCTCTCCGAGGTGTCTTTCTACGCACACATGCTCTCGATATAACCCTCCCTCCCTCTCGTAACCATTTCGACATTGTTTTCACTAACATTTATCACAAGCACTCTTCCTATCCAAAGCATACACGCACAATCCCCATCGACCCTTTCTATATACATAGACCTACCTCGTGTCTCATATGCGCACATTATCTTTAGGCCATCTCTCATGCATTGTCTCACACCTCTCTTCCTAATCGGCGAGTATGATTCTAGCGAGCATTACATGGGATGCCCTTAAAGTTAGGTTGGATGAATAGTAATATCTGAGATAAATGGGTTACCTTAGTCAGAGAACCTAGGGTTACAAATCCTAGCCGGCTTTGTCGGTGGACATAGAGTCCTTCACAATTATGCTATCTTTGTCTTGTCGACTAGTCATCCATGGGTCTCCCTAAATGCGTCACGGGCCGACCAATGTGGCCGCAGGGCCAGGAACCGAACGAAGGGCCTCACCTCGATCCACGGGACCTCAGCGGTGACACACCTCTGCCCCCCCATGTCTCGTTCTCTTCTCACCCCACATACCAACACAGACACCACACACAAAATATATTCTCCTGGTGCCTCTATCCACTCCCCCTTGCATATACACACTCAAGGGAATGTCTTGCCGTGACGTCATATTCGTCTCTCTCTCTCTCTCTAGACCACTCTCATTTCTCTTGCTATCTCTCCCACGCCCCCCATTCGGCCCCTCTATCCATGCCTCTCTCGAATACATAATACACACACATACCTCTCTAGGCCCTGCCAAAATGCATCAACTACACATTCACACATGTTACATCACGTACCCCATTGATCCAAAAAGCCCTCTCTTCATGTTTATTTCGCATACAACATTCCTTTTGAATAAAGTGTGGCCAAAAAATATTTTAGAATTTCTACATATATACAACATTACGAAGTTATATGGAGGAGTATGAACGCTTGCATTGCACGGTGCCCACAATGATATTTATTCCGCCTTTGTGAATTTGTATATTTTATATACTATATAAAGTTAGACATAATAAAGAAAGCGAAGCATCTCTCTCTACATCGCATACCCTCCCTCTCGCCCCTTTCACGTACGCTTTAAACTATCCCGGGTCCTCTAAAAGTAAGCCCACACATTCACACATGTTTCATCTTTCTCTCGCGATATATCAGTGGTGATCATTGTATTTGAAGAAAGCATAATCGTTACATTGGACTTCAGAATCCACTCATTCACGGTCACCATTTACGTTTTGTGGTTATTATACGATCACGGGCTCACCGTACAACTCTGTATTTGCTCAAGACACGACTAGTTGACGATTAAGCGGCTCCACGTGGCACCTCTAGTGTTGCATCACATTATCTCACTACCATCGGGCCCACACAGCCGACATATCTACTCTACATCTACACTCTTATAAAATACTAGCAAGATGCCCATCGTTGCACGGAACATCAAGATGCATTTGTATGAGTAGTTTATCTTGTGAGAGAAAAGGATGAATAAGGGAAGGCCTTATTGCAAGTGTGGAGAGGGTGTGGGTATCTTTTGCAAAATTGCCATAGTTTCCTTCCTATCCGTCAGGACATAGATCGGACGGCCTATATTACAGGATGGTAGGCACACGATCATCACCGACTATGCTTTTTATATAGAGTAGGGTTAAAATATACTCTTATAAAAACAGAGTTAGTGATGATAATGTGCCACCATCAATATAAACCGTCCGATTATACTCGACGGATAGGAAAAATATGACAATTTAGCCTAAGATATACCCACACAGCTCACATTTGCAAATGGCACTTCCTCATATCACAAACGATCATCTTATACATCTTGCTAATAAAATAAAAACAAAGCGACAAAAAAATATTGGGCGGTTGTTCGAAGTCATGACATGAGCACAGCGGACAAGGTAGCCTTATATTGGTATCTTTGAGTAGTGCTGTTTTAACTGCAGGGAGCTGGTGTGGTGATTATACACACACACACACGCGCATGCACATGCTTGCATGCATGCAACACTCCAGCGAACACATGCACCCACGCCGCCGCATAACTCTCTGCGTACACCGCAGCCACGCACGCACACACAACACTCCTGCGCACACATGCACGCATGCATGCACACACCATACACCACACGACCAACACACACTCTCACGCTCAAGTGCTCAACCTACGTGCATGCGCACACATGAGCCAGCAGGACACATACACAACCGGTGATTCCCATGCGGGGTGGAGTCTTATCACGCTTTGTAAAAATTTGTGTTTTCGACCTTTTCCCTATGCGGCCCGGCAGGTTGGACCCACAAGGAACATGGTCAATTTTTATTTTGAACCTTTTCCCTATTCCCCTGAATTGGGACCCAACAAGGAACATTGGTAAATTTAACCTTTTCAACCCAGGGGCCCTCAAAAGACATTTCCGGTTCCAGCGGGAATTGCAATCAGAACTTTGAAACCTAACAATACCCTATAATCAACCTAAAAATTGTTTATTTATAGTATAATTTCAATTATTCAGTTTGGTGAAAATTCCTTTTTATCGGTACCCCCAAAAAATCCTCCCTTTCCTGTTTGGGTTTGTATGGTCTGCGAAAGAAAACATGTTACATAACTAATACAATTTGGGCCTCTTAATTACTCTCCCAATAAATCATTTTTTTTAGTTTTCGGAACATTTGGGATAATTACAGTTTGCCATAGAATTGGGAAAGCCTTTAAAAAGTATGGGCCGGATATAATAGCGGGGAAAAAAACGCCCTTTCCCATTTAAATTGGGGGGATAATTGTAAAAAAAAGTTAACGAACAAATCATTTCACCTTTGGGCGTCGGTTCTTACTTCTTCCGTTAAATGATGGGCGCCTCATTTAAAAATCCTTTAAAGCCCCGCACATGGGGGCCACAAGCAAACCCCAGCCAACGTCCCAAAATAAGGAAACCTCCCGGGCCAACCAGGTGGAAAACACCCCTTTCAATCGCCCGGCAATATAATTGAGAATGAAGGCACAAACAAACCAAAGTGACCTTGGGCTAAATTGGAGGGAAAGGAAAATGCTTTAAAAAAATTTGGAGGGGCCGAAAAGGAACCAATCCCATTTATTGTTGGGTGAAAATCCGCTTCTTTCTCCTCTTCCTTCAATTAAACCCGGTTTACTCCCTTGTTCCCTTCATTAAAACACGGCTTGGGTAAAACAAAACAGGGGAACCACATTTACCAAACCCCCCAACCGTCCTCTTAAAAACCTCCCGACCAACCGGCGCGGCAAAAATCAACCTTCCTTTTTAACAATTCCTTGGATTCAAATAATTTTTGGGGCCAATTAATTGGGTTTTAATGGTGCCCCACGGGCCAAAACCCAAGTTAAGTACGGTTAAGGGCACCCAATGGGAAGGGAAAATAGTTTTCCATTTTTGGGAACCAAGGGCCGGTTTCAAAAACCAAAAAGGATAACCAATCCAAATTGATTGGGTTTGGGAATAGAAAAAATTAAATTCCCCCCTTTCTAAATTGGTTTGGGCGCCATTAATGCGATTAAGGAGAGGTTACTCCCTTTCCTTTAAAAATCCAAATTCACAAAGCAGTTTGGGATCAAATCCCGCAAGGAAAACCCCCTTTCTTTTTCACTTCTTGATTCTCGCTTTCCTCGGGTTCCTTCTTAGAAACCATTTTCCAACCGCCAAAACAAAATAAAGGGGGAACGGCCGCGGCCAAGTAGTACTTAATACATTCGGTTCCCTTTGGTTCCAACCGACCCTTCCACGGATGCAAAAAAAGGGGGCCCTCGGCCGGCCACTTGCAAACCAAATTACCTTCTTCCTAATTTTCTTCCTGAGGCCAAAACCCAATGTTGGGGATATCCGTTTGGGCGGGTCACATTGGGGAAGGAAAGGTAAAAATTAAGGGTTACTAACCCCAAATTTTTGACACCCAAGGCGATTATAACAAAATTTTACAAGCAAAAGGCCATAAAACAACAAATAAAGGAAAAATTATTTGGGGGGTTTGCCTCGTCTCCCGGCCTTAAACCCTGCTGGGGGGTTGGTTTGCCTGGCCCGGCTACTTTCCGCGTGGAAGGTGGAGGGCTCTTTGGGCGGGAAAAAAACGCCCATTAATTGACCCTTGGCCGGGAGGGTTGATCGATTAATCCAAGGCCCGCCTTTCTTTTAACCTGGCCCCTGTTCCGTGGGGCTCCTTTCCCTTGGGAAGGCCTTGATTGGGCCATCCAAGGCCCTTTTGAAGCCTTGCCCGGTTTTCAAAATAAAGGGGGGTTCCCAAGGGCCTGATGGCAGGGCTTTCCCCCCCCTCTTGAGCCTCCGCCCCGGGTTCCCACCCGCACCCTTCCCTGGGATCCTCTGCCCATAAACCCCCAAGGGAGCCCCCTCCGGCCTCCTTTAATGGAAAAACCCAAATTCACCATCCTTCGGGCCGGCACATTTTTCGTTCATAAATGGGTTTACCCCCGCCATGTTGGGGGTTTCCTCCTACGTGGGTCCGGGAATGGAATTGGGGAAAAGGGTTGGGAAGGGAAGGGTTGGGGCGGGAACCAACCCGCCAAATTGGGGCCCACCCAATCGGCACTTGTAACAATTTATGGTTTTTCCGGGAAAAGGACCTTAAAACCCTAAAGGGAAAAATTAAAGGGGCGGGGTTATGTGGTTTTGGGCTCTTGGCCTTGGGCCGGCCGGGTTAGGTGGTGTGTTCTCCGGCTGGTTTTCCTGGCCTCCGGCTCTTTCCCTTGGGTTCAGGCCCGGCTCTGGACCCCACCCGTTCAAATGGAGGGCTTCCGGTTTTTGCCGGGGGGCCCGATTGGGAAAGGCTCCCTCCCCTCCCCGCCCGGTCATTTTGCCGGGTTAAAAATGGAGGGGCTCCGGTTCCGGCTGGCGGAACCCATTGATAAGGCATCCGGGGCCTAGCGCATTGGGGTCCGCCGGGCCAAAAGGGGGGGTTGGCAGGGTCGATGTGGGAAAGGGCTCCCCAAGTTAATTTCCCCCTTTAACATCCAGACATTTCCGCTGCAAATCCTTTAAAATGGCTTGGCGGAATTTGCGTCCATGGTTAAGGAAACCCTGCCTTGGCCTCCTTTATATGCCTTAACCGTTAGGTGGGCCCATAAGGGGGCTACCCCAAAAAGGTTGGCGTTTTTCCATCTCCTCTAACCCCGGGGTTTTAACTGGGCGGAACCTGGCCTTGCATTGGATCACTTCCCTTCCTTTCCTTCTTCTCCAAACTTAAGGCCCGCCGCCATGCGGGAAAGGCTTGGAGCGGAGGTTTGGCGCCAAAACCCTCCGGAAATTCGCTGGCGGCCCACTGCAATGGATCTTGGAATGTTAAATCTTGCGGGAATGGCTTTGGCCGGGAGGCGCTTGATGGGGAGGGTTGGAGGTTTGGGGAAGGGGTTTAGTTAGGTTGGTTTTAGGGGTTTTTGGCGGGCCAACCCCAGCCGAATTAACGGGGGAAAATATTGAAGAACCCGGCCACGGTTTTATTTGACCACGTTTTGTTACCCTTCGTTTGGGGTTGGTGGACCCTTCCCTGTAAACGAAAGGGAAGCAGCCTTCATTTCTTGGTTTTTGATAACTTGGTGGGCCGCGATTGAAAACGGGCTCCTCCCACCCCTTGGGTGTCCTTTAATAATTTTTCCTACTTTGGCAACCCATTTATAAGGCGAAGGCCCGGGGCCCTTCCCAAAATTGGGGGGGCCCATAATTAGAAAGGGAAGGGAAAAGCGGGACTTATGAAAAGGGCCTCCCCAAATTTGATAAATTTTCCATTATACTCCTTCCAGCCTTTTCTTGGTCTTGTTCAAAGCGGTTTTGCTTGAGCCCTTTGGTTTTTTGCCCGAGGAAAGGAACACCTGTCTCCCAAGGCCCCTTTTTGCCTCATGGTTGGTTGGGCATAAGGTTGGCCTTAATTTCCCTCCTTATAAGGTTGGCTAGGAAGTCCTTTTTCCCCCTCCACCCCCATATTTTTAGCTTTTTAATAAGGAATGGGTTTCTGGGGCCTCCTTTGAGCCACCCCACTTTTCACAATCCCCCCTTCCAAACTAAGGCCTTGGGCCCGGCTTGGCGGCGGAGGCAAAAACTTCCAAACGCTGGGTTAGGGGTTGGCTTTGAAAATTCCTCCCTTGGTCCCAAGCCTGGTTAAGGCCCACTCGAAAGTCCTGAAGAATGGTTCAAATGGGATCGGGAAGGCCGGCCGGGGCCTGCCCGGGAAAAGGGTTGGGAAAGGCCGGCGCCCTTTGGTTTCAACCCTTTTCTTCCTGGGTCTTTGGTTCCAACCCTCCACCGCCCGGTTCCGGAAGGGAAAAACTCCTAAGGAAGCCCCCCAAAGCCGGTTTTCTGGTTCGGGACCCCACCCCGTTGGTGGTGTAATTCCCTTCCCTTGTTTGGGGTTGGTTGGCCCTTGGGGAGGGAACCCCGAGGGGAACAAACCTTCCGAAGGTCTTCTTTGGGGTTAGAACCTGCAGGTGGGTCCGGCGCCTCCCAAACTTGGGTTGGGTCTTCCTTCTTTCTTCGCCTCCTTATCCCAGGACCCCTCTCTTCCATCCCTCCCCCTCCCAGGGGTCCCATTTTAGGCGAGGCCTCGGGCCTCTTCCCAAATTTGGGGGGAGGCGCCCTCAATTACCATTTGGAAGGGCCCGGGGTGCCTTAATTTCGACCAAAGGTTGGGTTTTGCCCAAAGGCGGTGGGGCCTGCTTGGGGCCCAGAACTCCCCTTCCGGGCCCGGGGGCGGCTTGGTCTTGGCGCAAAGGCGGGGCCGCTTGAGCCCCGGCTGCCGGCTCCCGGGCCCAAAGGAGGAAAGGAGGGGCCCTTCTGGAGGGGTTGGCCCCGGGGCCCTTTTTGATATGGCTTGCCGCTGGGCCCACCTACCGGTTACCCGGGGCCTTGAAATTTTGCCTTTTCAAATGACCATTGTGAGGCTGCGAGAAGCTCTTCCGTTTCCGTTTTTCCTTGGCCCCCTGAGGGCTTGGGCCTTGGGGTTATAAAGGGCTTCGGGCCTTTTGAACCAGCCTTGGCGGAGGATGGCGGCCAAGGTCAAGAACCCTTCGAGCGCCGATGCCGGGGGCCCCTTGGGCCAAGCGCCCGAAAAGGAAGGGCGGAAAGGGGCGAAGGGGGGAAGGGTTCTAACGTGTGGGAGGGCCCAAACAAGCCCTTTGGCCTTAGGCCGGCCTTGGCGGTTGGGATTGGGGCCAGGTTTCTTGCCTCCCCGGAGGGCCTCGGGTTAACCCCCGGAACCAAAGTTCCGCCTGGCGGTCGAATCTGGTTATTCGGGACGGGGGCCCGGGGTTGGGGGCCCCTAAGGGAGCAGCCCACCCAAGGCGGGCCCTTCCGGGCCTTCCATTTTCTCCTTTCCTCGGGTCTCGTCTTGGTTCCGGCTCCGGGCGGTTCTCGGGGGGAAGGGGCTCCTCAAGAGGATTGAGGGCCCCAAAGGCGGTTGGGCCCGAGTGCGAGGCCGAGGGCCCCCCTTTAGGCGCCCTGGTTTGTGGAAATTCGCCCCCGGGTTTCCTTTCCCGTCGGCGGGCCTTGGTGGCCTGGAAAGAGGAGGGGGAGGGCCCGGGGCGGGGACCAACCGAGTCCGCGGTGTCGGGCCCCCCCTTTACGCCAAAGCCTGGGGAAGTTCGTCCCGGGTCGGCCCTCCCGGTCTTGGGTTCGTCCCTTCCTTGCCTCCAAGCCCGGGAGGGCCTGGGACTCGGTGCTGGACCCCTTTGCGTGCAAGTTCCGACCCAAAGGCAAAATCGCATGGTTGGCGGGCAAATCCTTAAGGAACGGGAAGGCTGGGGGCGGGAGCGGCCGGGTTGCCCGGGGCCCCCAGGATAAGAATGCGAAATGGGTTGCCGGGGGGCCCCCAAGGTTTACCCGGAAGGGGCCGTCGGTTGGGTGTTGGGGGAAGGGGGGTCGGGGCCTCCTCCGGGGAGTGGGAGGCGGGCCGGCCCTCCCTTCCCACTTCCTTGAGGCCGGCGGGAATCCAGCCTCATGGCCTCTTGGGGCGCGGGGGCCAGCCGCCTTTGAGCCCCAAACTGCGCCGTGGGGGCCGGGACCCTCGCGTCCCCCGCCCGTCTTGGATGGGGGTTGGCCCGGACGGGGGCCCACCATCCTCTCTGGATGAGGGCCCGCCAGTGGAGTGGCGGCGGCTGCCCCTCATGACCCTTGACTCTTGTAGCTCTGAATGGCCTTCTTGGCAGAACTCTTGAGGGTTACGCCCTACTGGTCTTGCTCACCTTTGCTTGAAACATGCTTGGAGCACGCCTCCACGTGGTGCCCAAGCGCCTCCTCGAGACCTTGGCGGTCGGTGGCCCTCGAGGGAGAGCCCCGAGCCTGCATGAGGAGGTGCAGGCGCGCTTTCCTATCTCGATGGAAGGAGGCTCCCCACAGCTCGGCCAGCGGGCCACTGAGGGGCTGTCTCTTGAAAGGCGGGCGGTCGATGTCTTCTTCTTCTTGGAGTGCGGCCTGGGGAGGCCTCCTGCTGCTTGTGGTGCAGGTCTTCCAGTGATCGGCTGAAAGGCTCGCTCAGGGGAGCACTGCTGCGTCTCTTTCTTCAGGGGCACCGTGATGACCCCGCGCTTCTGGCATCTTGAGGGCGTTGTAGCCATGGTGGAGTTCTGACCATGAATTTAATGGCGCTGGGTACCGAGGATGGCGTTGTCTGCAGGAGAATGTGGGCTGGCGTCGAAGTCGATGAGCTTCGGTGTGGTAGTTATCGCGGGCCCGAAGGTGACGGGCGGACCTGCGCGATCGAGACCGTGGAGCCGTCGGTGACTCGGGAGAAAGGCTTGGTTGGCTGAAGCTGGTGTAAGGCGCTTGAAGATTGTTGAATGTCTCCACGGATGGGGCGTTGAGCCCTGCTCCGCCGTCGATGAGGGTCTTGGTGACTAACACGTTCGCGATGATTGGGGAGCAAAGCATCGGGAGAACTCCGGCTGTGGCTGCGCGCAGGCTGATCCGCTGAGCTAAGCGTGATGGCGCCGCCGACCACCTAAGAGGCGTGTGGCCTCGAGCTTGGGGAGGACTGCATTCACTTGGCAGGCGAACTACTTGAAGATCGTTGAGAGGCTGGGGCTTGGCTCCGCCCGGGATCTGAGCGATCGCCGCGCTTCTGGAAGCCCCCAGCCGCCTAAATCGATGGCGGTCTTGATTCTCCTTGGCGGTGGCGGCGGAGGAGAACTGCGTTCCCTGTGGGCGATCCTCGCGAGGCTGATCCCTCCAGCCCCCTCGCAAGGTGGGTCTTGCAGTGGTCCTCGCGAGGTTGGTCGCGCCATCCTTGGCGGCGGACGCATGGTCTTCCAGCGTCCTGCATTCCTTCCTCCTCCTCGGCCGTAGCCCGTCGTTGCGTTCAGGCGTCTACCGACCCTTCCTTCACGCCTGGCCGGAGCTCTTGACATTCATTGGTGTTGTGGGTGTGGAGGTGGTAGTACCACGCGATCTGCAAGCTGCCCTTGGAGGACTTGGGTTGATCTGTGCCGGCAGGTGTCTGGATTAACTGCGAGCACGGCAGCCCCCTGCGCTTCCGTCCTTGGCCTTGGACTTCTTCTCTTGAGGATCCGTGGCGAGCAGCTCGAGGAGGAGGGCGCCATCCTCAGCACTGGCGCGCTTGGTCGCCAAGTTGAACAGCTCGAGGAGGTGCACAGATCTTCATGCATCACCAGCTCCTCCTTCATCTTGGCGTCGCGCCGCGTCGGAGAAAGCGGAGATGATGGCCTCCTCCGTCACCACAGGGATCTTGGTAGCGCGTTGTTGAAGCGCTGGATGTACTTTTGGGGTTTCCACAGCTCTTTTGCTTGATCGGCGCGTAATAGCTCGTGCGTGGCGCGGTCGCGAGTACCTTGGAAGTTGGCGATGAAGCGGAGTGCGCATCTCGGCCCGAGGAAGAGATTGTTCACAGGGGCGATTCGAGGAGCAGTGTGGGCCCGTCCTTGGCGCCATGGGAAACCAGTTCGCCATGACCTTTTCATCCCGTTGGCAGCCTCGATGCCCAGCTTCGTACAGTGGAGGAACTCCGTAGGGTCAGCTGTGCCGTCGTGGCGTGGAGGCAGGTGCAGCTTGAACTTGGTGAGCCTTGACGGCTGCGCCTTCCGGAGGTAAGGCGGCAGCCCGCCCGTGGCATGAGGGCCTCGGGCGGCGAGAGCTTGATCTTGTGGGCCTTCATGCTCCAGCGGTGGGGGGCAGCGCAGGGTCTTGACGTCGGGGGCGGGGCGCTCGGGCAGCTTCTTGCGGCGAGAACTTTGGCAGCTCTGCTCTTGCAGCGCCGCGGCGCTGGCGAGCAGGTTCCGCCCAGGACCGGCCTTGAAACCAGGCGCTGTCTTGAGAGGAGGCGGTGGCGCCAGGGAACTTCATCGCTCGGCAGCAGGTGAGGAGTGCAGGTCTGGCGAAGATGGACTGGCCAGGGGTTGCCTCCTGCAGTAGCAGACGAGACTCAGCGGCTTCGGTCGAGCCATTCTTCGTGAAGCGTCGTCGGCAGAAGCGGTAGCATGAGAGCTTCGTTAGCGCGATGAGTGCGCTCGGGCCTCCATGGCAGCCTGAAGCGCAGCGTGGCGAAACCAGCGAGGTGGTGAAAGGCGTGGCGGTGCGGCCGTCCCGCCTCATGGGCGAGTCTTTGGGGCGGCGCTTGCTGCTCGTTCCCGCGGGCGATGGCGGTAATGTGGCAGGTGATGAGGAGGAGCGAAGCAGCCGCCCGGCAGGAGCCGTCTGAAGGCGGCATAAGGCGGCGGTTCAGCGCTTCGGAGCGGGCCAGCGTCGAACATGAATTGCTGGTGGTCGGGGAAGAAGCAGAATGACGAAAAGCGGGTCAGCGCACCCCTACAGGCGCCGAAATGTCGGTTCGGGTTCCGGAGACACAAAGTTCGAACTCTGGGGTGTGTGAGGATCCAACCTCCACCATCTCGTACCTCGCCGAATCGCGAGACCTAAACTACTAAGAAAAACAGCACAAGAGCCACAAGATTTATACTAGTTGAAGACCACCGTTGTGGTGTAATACCCTACTCTAGTTTGTGGTGTGGTGGATTGCCTCTTGGGCTGATGAAGAATAGTATGAGGGAAGAACAGCCTCGCAGTGCATTCTTGGTGGGTGTGATGAACTGCTAGGTGGTGTCCCATCGCTCTAGCTTGAGGATGGTCTCTATCTCTATCTGACGGATGCGATCGTCGGGATCGTCCTCTCTATCCCATCTCTCTCTCCTACTGGTGTGGAAACTCCCTATTTATAGGCGAAGGCCTGGGCCTCTTCCCAAATATTGGCGGGAAGGGCGCCAACAATTAGCCATTTGAAGGGAACAGTGGGTACACTTATCTGACTAAAGTTGGTCCTCGCTTTGCCAAAGGCTCTGGTGATAGCCTTTGCTTGGGCTCCACGATGACTCCCTTCCGGCCATTGGGGCTGGTCTTGGTCTTGTTGCACGAAAGCGGATGCCTTTGCTTGATGCTCTTGCCTCGCTTGCTCCTTTGCACCAAAGAGGAAAGGAGGGGCGCTCAGCTTGCTGGCGCCCGGCCAGGCGCCCTTGGTAAATCATGGCTCATCATGGGCACCTCGCGAGTACCGCCTTGAACTCTCCGCCTCCTCATGAGCCAGCTTGGCGAGGCCGTGCTGAGAAGCTCCTGGTCATCCGCCCAGAAATCTCGGCCCCTCGCGAGTCTTGAGCTGTGTTGATGAAGATGGGCTGTCACAGGCCTCCTTTGAGCCACGCCGCAGGCCGCGAGGCGAGCAAGTCTTGGAGACCCCGTTCCCGGAGCGCCGACCTAAGCGCCACATGATTATACTTGACGGCGGCTCAAATAAACAATAAGTTATTCTCGCTTGGCCTACATAGTGAAAGGCCCTAATCACAGCCCTACCGAACACTTGATGCTCACGAATATGGCGGGAAAGCAGGGAACCGACATGTGGGCACACCTATTGGGACGTGGCGCACACACTAGTCAAGGGAGGAGCTGGCCCGACCTCTGAGCTCGCCACGACAGCAGTTCATGTGGGTCGTGGGGGCCAACAACGTCAGCGCAGCTCAGCCGCGCCCTCTGGACACAGCGACAGCAGTGAAGCGTGCAGCTCATCGTCGCAAGACACAGTCGGTTCCCGATTGTCTGCGAGGTGGCGTTAGTGTTGTGGCATGACCAACAGCTAGTATGTTTGGTTTGTGCCAAGGTTGCCCCATCAAAGCATTGGGTACCCAAAATTTTGGTTGAGTCTTGGTTGCCCATGATTTGGCCGACATCGGCAAGAAAAATAAACTAGAGTTGGCTAGAGTTCATTGGCATGCCAAAAAATGGCAACCATCCATTTTGGGTCATGACCAAAACCTAAAAATGTCAACCATCAAACAAAGACCAATCTTTGGGTCATGACCAAATTTTGGTAAGGTGCACTCTGGCCACAATCAAACACACCCCAACACCGGCTCGTCGAGGATGCAAAGGGGTGCGGGGCAGCGTCCGGTGAGTGGTGTAAGCGCGGCAACTGCATCCTCGGGACACGAACCATGCCGGTCGTCTTTCTTTTCAATGACATCGTCGATCCGCGTGAGCAAAGGCATCTCCAGCGTTGCCACGACCGCGGTGACTACCACAGCACCCAAAACCCTCATCCCTCGCTTTTACGTCGGCGTAGTGCGTTCCCAGTAGCCCGGCTGCCGCATTCATGCCGCCCGTCCGTATGTTGTCGTTAAGAGGCTCCGGTGCCGAGAACCAACTCTGGCGACAATGGCACCGGGGCAGCTTGGCCTCACGGAATGCGCTACTTAAATGGGCAACACCGGATAACCTCCACCATAGCGCGTTGTCCTGCTACCAAGCACCACATCCACCATGATGCATGGCCGAGCGCTCTGCGGGAAAGCTTGCCCTCAGGGGATGGAGCTCGGTCGTCGACCTCGCTCAAAATCGCCGCCTGGCGGTGGCCCGCGCTGGCGGACCCGACGGCAGAACACCGTCAGCCACGCGTCTATTTTCCGCCCGTCCAACGTCCGGCACCGCCCGGTCGAGGACTCCTCGAGATGAGTAGGGCATGGGAGGAGGCGGGGCATGGTGTGCCAACTGGCGGTCCGTCTCCGGTGTTCATTTTCCTCGCCGGAACCGCACCTTCACTTCAGGTCTTGAACCCGCCCCCATACATGGAAATTGCAGGCGGAGGGCGTTGGTCACCGCCCGTAGAATAGAGTTTAAGGTCGGGTTTCTTTTATTTTCATCCTATAAAAGTTGAAATGTAATGAAAATCTGCCGTGTTTGCATTAATCTCGGCGGTGTATATGAAATTTCACAATAATATAGTATATTGTAGGAGTACTAGCAAGATGCCCGTGCGTTACGCCGAAGATCAAGATCTTGTGGGAGAAAAGGATGAGCGAGGAAGGCCTTATCTGCAAATGCACATTCCATTTCACATTTTCTACATCTCACGGGAACCTATGAAAGGGTTAACATAAATTGCCTCTCTCTCTCCTCCCCGATTTTCATGGTGGTGGGCCCTCCCTCCCCAATCTACAATCAACAGCTCACACGTTTCACATTATGTTAATTACATAACTGGGACAACGTGGGTGTAGCTTGATACTAAATCCTAAAAACCCAACTAAACCAACCTCCGGCATATCGCGGGAAAAGAACCGACAGCGCCGTTTTAGTCGGGATGCGGATTACTAGTAGTAGTATCGATCGATGGATCAGCGAAGCAACAATTTTTTTGAGGCGAAGCACCTAGTTTAAAAAGGAAAAAAAAGCGGTACCTCACAGCACCTGTCGTGGTCGCATTGCACCCCTCACCACGTTCGGTCCTACACAGCTCACGTAAATGAGCGGCGCTTGGCTTGCCTCTTCATTGGCATGTGGGACTGCACTTGGAGAAACCGACCAAATCCTAGATTCAACCGCCCTTGACCCAACTAGCCAATAATATTCCCCAAACCCCCCTCCCAGGTCCCCCCTCCTCCATTCGCTCCGCCAAAACCGCCCTCCACAGCGCGCATACGTCACGTGGCGCCCGCTGGTTCATCGAGGGGCCGCACTGGCGATCCCTCTCGCTCCCACGATCTGGTCTCGTAGACTGCTGCGATCCTCTAGCAGCGCCACCACGTGGCGGCGTTCTTGTGGAGGCGGCAGTCAGCGCCGCCACTGCTGGCGGCGATTACCGTGTTGCCTGAGGCCGCGGCGGTCAGGCTTCTCCGATACGCGCATTCTAGACTGAGGCCCGTGCATGTCGGGTATGGCGCTGAATGTTAGCTAGTAAGCGCTGTTAATCTCACTGTTTGCGAAGTAGTTTACAATCAATATGCTCTGCCAAAGCTTCCTTGCCTGTTTTGCACTCAATCTGCTTAGCTGAGATGGCATGCCAAAGGCCGATTAGTTGCTAAAATATCCTGCCATATATTTATTGTGGCGTGAATGCCATGGTCTAGTAGCCAATCTGTTAGGTGAAATAGCTCTACACGTTTTATACTCGATCTTTGTTGTTGCGATGGCCTTTGTGGCACCCGGCTCGAAGCAACGGTTTACCTGCATTGCCGGCCGAGATCGAGTCTTACGGCAATACACAACAACATGATGCCAGAAATAACCATGTATTGATACTAGCGTGGTACAAAGGTTTGATATTACGTTGAGATTGAGGCAGGGTAACGAGGCGGTGCTCGCTGGGCGAGTATCTTACATTATTTAATGAACATGGCTGGGCCCTCAATCACCGCAACTTCTACGACAGCGGAAGAATGATGTGGCGGAACTCCATGGCACGAGGGGACAAGCGTGGACACGGCCTGAACAAGAGATCGCTCGATCGCGAATCAACTTGCCTAAAAGCTGGCATGACCACGCGGTCGATTACATGAATGTACGCAATATCACAACAAACATAAACACGTTGACAGCCAATATCATGATAATTAATCAAGTTAAATTAATGCGAGAATTACTACAAATGCAAAGCTACATAAAGCAACCAAACAGCGCACGCGAGTCACGGGCTCGCTTACGAGGCGGTTACCTCGTAACCAAGCGGTGACCACACGGGTGAGGAGTCTGGATTAGGGGTGTCCAGGATAGCGAACTATCACCGTTGGCGGACTCCTAGACTATAAAGATACAAGATTGAAGACTTCGTCCGTGTAGGATGGGACTTTCCTTGGCGTGGAAGGCAAGCTTAGCGTCTGGATATAGATCTCCTACCATTGTAACCCGACTCTGTAACCCCTAACCCTATCCGGTGTCTATATAAACCGGAGGTTTTAGACAAATAGGGCAGAACAACAATCATACCATAGGCTAGCTTCTAGGGTTTAGCCTCTCGATCTCGTGGTAGATCCACTCTTGTACTACCCATATCATTAATATTAATCAATCGAGGTAGGGTTTTACCTCCATCGAAGGGCCGAACCTGGGTAAAAAGCTGCACCGTGTCCCTTGTCTCTGTTACCATCCGCCTAGGCCTTACGGTTTGGGACCCCTACCGAGATCCGCGGTTTTGACACGACATTGGTGCTTTCATTGAGAGTTCCTGCATGTGCGTCATCTTTAGGCCAATGGCTCCTTTGATCATCAACAACGATGTGGTCAGGGTGAGACTTTTCTCCCGGACAGATCTTACGTATTCGGCGGCTTTGCACTGCGGGCAATTCACTTGGTCATCTGGAAGCGGATCGAGCTCTTCGCCCGGCCATCGAGTCAGATTTGGGAGTTTAAACTACGGCCGACATCCACGGAGACTTGTGTTGGGAAGCGTAGTAATTTCAAAAATTTCCTACGATCACGCAAGACCATGGTGATGGCATAACAGCGAGAGGGAAGTGTCGTCCACGTACCCTCGTGGCCAGCGGAAGCGTTATATCACGCGGTTGATGTAGTCGTGCGTCTTCACGATCCGACCGATCAAGCACCGTTACTCCGGCACCTCCGAGTTCTTAGCTGCGTTCAGCTCGATGGCGATCCCGGCTCCGATCCAGCAAAGCGTCGGGGAGGAGTTCGTCGGCTGCAACGGCGTGGTGGCGATCTTGATGTTCTACCGTCGCGAGGCCGCCTAAGCACCGCTACAATATGACCGAGGTGGAATATGGTGGAGGGGCACCACTGCGGCTAAAGAGCGATCACGAAGATCAACTTGTGTGTTCTAGGGTGCCCCCTGCCCCGTATATAAAGGAGCAAGGGGAGGCGGCCGGCCCTAGGGGCGCACCAAGGAGGAGTCCTCCTCCTAGTAGATGTAGGACTCCCTTTCCTAGTCCTACTAGGAAGAGGAAGGAAGGAAGAGAGGAGAGGGAGAGGGGAAGGCGCGCCCCCCTCTAGTCAGTCGGACTCCCCATGGAAGCGCGCCACCTCTGGTGCAGCCCTCTCTCCCCTCTTGGCCCAATAAGGCCCATTACTTCCCGGGGGTTCGGTAACCCCTCGGCACTCCGGTTTTCTCCGGAAACTTCGGAACCTTTCGGTGTCGAATATAGCCGTCAATATATCAATCTTTATGTCTCGAACATTTGAGACTCCTCGTCATGTCCGTGATCACATCCGGGACTCGAACTCCTTGGTACATCAAAATACATAAACTCATAATATAACCGTCCTTGAAACCTTAAGCGTGCGGACCCTACGGTTCGAGAACTATGTAGACATGACCTAGAACCATTCTTGGTCAATAACCAATAGCGGAACCTGGATGCCCATATTGGTTCCTACATATTCTCTGAAGATCTTTATCGGTCAAACCGCATAACAACATCGTTGTTCCCTTTGTCATCGGTATGTTACTTACCGAGATTGATCGTCGGTATCAATACCTAGTTCAATCTCGTTACGGTAAGTCTCTTTACTCGTTCCGTAATACATCATCTCACAACTAACTCATTAGTTGCAATGCTTACAAGGCTTATGTGATGTGTATTACCGAGAAGGCCAGAAGATACCTCTCCGAGCAATCGGAGTGACAAATCTAATCTTGATTCATGCCAACTCAACATATACTTTCGGAGACACTTGTAGAGTACCTTTATAATCACCCGATTACGTTGTGATGTTTGGTAGCACACAAAGTGTTCCTCAGTAAGCAGGAGTTGCATAATCTCATAGTTGCAGGAACTTTGTATAAGTCATGAAGATAGCATAAGCAACATACTAAGCGATCAAGTGCTAAGCTAATGAAATGGGTCATGTCAATCACATCATTCTCTAATGATGTGATCCCATTAATCAAATGACAACACATGTCTATGGTTAGGAAACATAACCATCTTGATTAATGAGCTAGTCTAGTAGAGGCATACTAGTGACTATCTGTTTGTCTATGTATTCACACATGTATTATGTTTCGGTTAATACAATTCTAGCATGAATAATAAACATTTATCATGATATAAGGAAATAAATAATAACTTTATTATTGCCTCTAGGGCATATTTCCTTGATCTCCCACTTGCACTAGAGTCAATAATCTAGATTACACAGTAATGATTCTAACACCCATGGAGTCTTGGTGCTGATCATGTTTTGCTCGTGGAAGAGGCTTAGTCAGCAGGTGCGCAACATTCAGATCCGTATGTATTTTGCAAATCTCTATGTCTCCCACTTGGACTTGGTCCCGAATGGAATTGAAGCGTCTCTTGATATGCTTGGTCCTCTTGTGAAATCTGGATTCCTTTGCCAAGGCAATTGCACGAGTATTGTCACGAAGATCTTCATTGGTCCCGATGCACTAGGTATGACACCTAGATCGGAAATGAACTCTTTCATCCAGACTCCTTCATTTGCTGCTTCGAAGCAGCTATGTACTCCGCTTCACATGTAGATCCATACGGCGCTTTGTTTAGAACTGCTTGTGCAGCTCCACCGTTTAATAAAATCGTATCCGGTTTGCGATTTAGAATCGTCCGGATCGGTGTCAAAACTTACATCGGCGTAACCATTTACGACTAGCTCTTTGTCACCTCCATATCGAGAAACATATCCTTAGTCCTTTTCGGTATTTCAGGATGTTCTTGACCGCTGTCGATGATCCACTCTGGATTACTTTGGTACCTTCCTGCCAAGCTTACAGCTAAGCATCGTCAGTGCGGTACACTGACATTGCATACATGATAGAGCCTATGGCTGAAGCATAGGGAACATTTTCATTTCTCTCTATCTTCTGCTGTGGTGGGCATTGAGTCGACTCAATCTTACACCTTGTACTACAGGTAAAAACCTTTCTTTGCCTGATCCATTTTGAACTTCTTCAAAACTTTATCAAGGTATGTGCTTTGTGAAAGTCCTATTAAGCGTCTTGATCTATCTCTATAGATCTTGATGCCCAATATGTAAGCAACTTCACGAGGTCTTTCATTGAAAAACTTTTATTCAAGTATCCTTTTATGCTATCCAGAAATTCTATATCATTTCCAATCAACAATATATCGTCCACATATAATATCAGAAATGCTCTGAGCTCCCACTCACTTTCTTGTAAATCTGAGCTTCTCCAAAAGTCATATAAAACCATATCTTTGATCACACTATCAAGCGTTTATTCTAACTCGAGAGGCTTGCACGGACCATAAATTGATCGTTGGAGCTTGCACACTTTGTTAGTACCCTTTGGATCAACAAAACCTTCTGGTTGCATCATATACAACTCTTCTTCTAGAAATCCATTCAAGAATGCAGTTTTACATCCATTTGCCAAATTTCATAATCATAAAATCGGCAATTGCTAACATGATTCGGACGGACTTAAGCATCGCTACTGGTGAGAAAGTCTCATCGTAGTCAACCCCTTGAACTTGTCGAAAACCTTTTGCAACAAGTCGAGCTTTGTGAAGCAGTTACATTACCATCAGCGTCGGTCTTCTTCTTAAAGATCCATTTATTCTCAATAGCTTGCCGATCATCGGGCAAGTCTACCAAAATCCATACTTTGTTCTCATACATGGATCCCATCTCAGATTTCATGGCTTCAAGCCATTTTGCGAATCTGGGCTCACCATCGCTTCTTCATAGTTCGTGGGTTCACCATGATCTAGTAGCATGACTTCGAGAATAGGATTACCGTACCACTCAGTGCGGATTTTATTCTGGTTGATCTCTGATTCGGTGACAACTTGATCTGAAGTTTCATGATCTTCATCATTATCTTCCTCACTAATTGGTGTAGGTGTTCTGAAACTGATTTACGTGACGAACTACTTTCAATAAGGGGCTGGTACTATTACCTCATCAAGTTCCACTTTCCTCCCTCACTTCTTTGAGAGAAACTCCTTCTCTAGAAAGGATCCATTTTAACAACAAATGTCTTGCCTTGGATCTGTGATAGAAGGTATACCCAGTGTCTCCTTTGGGTATCCTATGAAGACACATTTTTCGATTTGGGTTCAAGCTTATCGGGTTGAAGTTTCTTCACATAAGCATCACAACCCCAAACTTTCAGAAGCGACAACTTTGGTTTCTTGCTAAACCATAGTTCATAAGGCGTCGTCTCAGCGGTTTTGGCGGTGTCCTATTTAGCGTGAATCGGCCGTCTCTAAGCATAACCCCAAAGCGATAGCGGTAAATCGGAAATAGACATCATAGATCGCACCATATCTAGTAAAATCACGATTCTGACGTTCGGACACACCATTCTGTTGTGGTGTTCCGGTGGCGTGAGTTGAAACTATTCGCATTGCTTCAAATGTAGACCAAACTCGTAACTCAAATATTCTCCTCCACGATCAGATCGTAGAAACTTTATTTTCTTGTTACGATGATTTTCAACTTCACTCTGAAATTCTTTGAACTTTTCAAATGTTTCAGATTTATGTTTCATCAAGTAGATATACCCATATCTGCTTAAATCATCTGTGAAGGTGAGAAAATAACGATATCCACCGAGCTTCAACATTCATCGGACCACACACATCTGTATGTATGATTTCCAACAAATCTGTTGCTCTCTCCATACAACCGGAGAATGGTGTTTTAGTCATCTTGCCCATGAGGCATGGTTACTTAAGTACCAAGTGATTCATAATCAAGTGATTCCAAAAGTCCATCGTATGGAGTTTCTTCATCGTTTTACACCAATATGACCTAAGCGGCGGTGCCACAAATAAGTTGCACTATCATTATCAACTCTGCATCTTTTGGCCCGACATTATGAATATGTGTATCACTCTTGTCGAGATTCAATAAGAATAGACCATTCTTCAAGGGTGCATGACCATAAAGATATTACTCATATAAATAGAACAACCATTATTCTCGATTTAAATGAATAACCGTCTCGCATCAAACAAGATCCGGATATAATGTTCATGCTCAGCGCGGCACCAAATAACAATTATTTAGGTCTAAAACTAATCCGAAGGTAGATGTAGAGGTAGCGTGCCGACCGCGATCACATTGACTTTGGAACCATTTCCCAGCATCGTCACCTCGTCCTTTGCGATTGCTTTCGTCTATTCCGTAGTCCTGTTTGAGTTGCAAATATGAGCAGCAGAACCCGTATCAAATACCGGTGCTACTACGAGCTCTAGTAAGGTACACATCAATAACATGTATATCACATATACCTTTGTTCACCTTGCCATCCTTCTTATCCGCCAAATACTTGGGGCAGTTCCGCTTCCGATGTCGGTTTGCTTGCGGTAAAACACTCGGTTTCAGGCTTAGGTCAGACTTGGGTTTCTTCTCTTGATCGGCAACTTTCTTGCTGTTCTTTTGAAGTTTCCTTCTTCTTTCCTTTGCCCTTTTCTTGAAACTAGTGGTCTTGTTGACCATCAACACTTGATGCTCTTTCTTGATTTCTACCTCCATGACTTTTAGCATTGCGAAGAGCTCGGGAATTGTCTTAGTCATCCTTGCATATTATAGTTCATCACGAAGCTCTTGTAGCTTGGTGGCGTGATTGGAGAATTACATCAATGACACTATCATCCGGAAGATTAACTCCCGGCTGAATTAAGTGATTATTATACCCGGACATTTTGAGTATGTGCTCCTTGTGAGAACTATTCTCCTCCATCTTGCAGCTATAGAACTTATTGGAGACTTCATATCTCTCAATCCGGGCATTTGCTTGAAATATTAACTTCAACTCCTGGAACATCTCATATGCTCCATGGCGTTCAAAGCGTCGTTGAAGACCGGTTCTAAGCCGTAAAGCATGGCTGCTTGAACTATAGAGTAGTCATCAGCTTTGCTTTGCGGACGTTCACAACACGGTGCAGCTCTGCGGCAGGCACTGGCACCTAGCGGTGCTTCGGGGCGTAATTCTTACAGGCAGCAATGAGGATAATCCTCGATTCACGGACCCAGTCCGTGTAATTGCTACCATCATCTTTCAACTTTGCTTTCTCAAGGCGCATTAAAATTCAGCGGAACAACACGCGAGCCATCTATCTACGGTAAACATAGACAAGCAAAATACTATCGGTACTAAGTTCATGATAATTTAAGTTTAATTAATCATATTAAAAACTCCCACTTAGCAGACATCTCTCTAGTCATCTAAGTGTTTACGTGATCCAAATTAACTAAACCATGTCCGATCATCACGTGAGATGGAGTAGTTTCAATGGTGAACATCACTATGTTGATCATATCTACTATATGATTCACGTTCGACCTTCGGTCTCCGTGTTCGAGGCCATATCTGCATATGCTAGGCTCGTCAAGTTTAACTTTGAGTATTCTGCGTGTGCAAAAACTGGCTTGCACCCGTTGTAGATGGACGTAGAACTTATCACACCCGATCATCACGTGGTGTGCAGGTACTCTGAACTTTTAGCAGCGGTGCATACTCGAGGAGAACACTTCTTGATAATTTTAGTGAGAGATCATCTTATAATGCTACCGTCAAACAAAGCAAGATAAGATGCATAAAGGATAAACATCACATGCAATCAATATAAGTGATATGATATGGCCATCATCATCTTGTGCTTGTGATCTCCATCTCGAAGCTTACCGTCATGATCACCATCGTCACCGGTAGCGACACCTTGATCTCCATCGTAGCATCGTTGTCGTCTAGCCAACTATTGCTTCTCGACTATCGCTACCGCTTAGTGATAAAGTAAAGCAATTACATGGCGTTGCATTTCATACAATAAGCGACAACCATATGGCTCCTGCCGATTGCCGATAACTTCGGTTACAAAACATGATCATCTCATACAATAAAATATAGCATCACGTCTTGACCATATCACATCACAACATGCCTGCAAAAACAAGTTAGGCGTCCTCTACTTTGTTGTTGCAAGTTTTACGTGGCTGCTCGGGCTGAGCAAGAACCGTTCTCACCTCGCATCAAAACCACAGCGATACTTTGTCAAATAGACTCCGTTTAACCTTCTCAAGGACGGGCGTAGCCACTCAGTTCAACTAAAGTGAGAGAGCAGACACCGCCAGCCACCTTTAAGCACGAGTGCCGTAGCGGTGAAACCAGTCTCGCGTAAGCGTCTGGCGTAATGTCGGTCCGGGCGCTTCATCTCACAATACCGCTGAACCAAAGTATGACATGCTTGGTGGCGGTATGACTTATATCGCCCACAACTCACTTGTGTTCTACTCGTGCATATGACATCAGCGCATAAAACCAGGCTCGGATGCCCTTTGTTGGGAAGCGTAGTAATTTCAAAAATTTCCTCACGATCACGCCAAGACCATGGTGATGGCATAGCAGCGAGAGAAGTGTCGTCACGTACCCTCGTGAACCGAAAGCGGAAAGCGTTATATCAGCGGTTGATGTAGTCGTGCGTCTTCACGATCCGACCGATCCAAGCACCGTTACTCCGGCACCTCCGAGTTCTTAGCACCGTTCAGCTCGATGGCGATCCCGGGCTCCGATCCAGCAAAGCGTCGGGGAGGAGTTCCGTCGACGCTGACGGCGTGGTGGCGATCTTGATGTTCTACCGTCGCGGGGCCGCTAAGCACCGCTACAATATGACCGAGGTGGAATATGGTGGAGGGGCACCGCTGCAGCTAAGAGCGATCACGAAGATCAACTTGTGTGTTCTAGGGTGCCCCCTGCCCCGTATATAAAGGAGCAAGGGGAGGGCGGCGGCCCTAGGGGCGCACCAAGGGAGGAGTCCTCCTCCTAGTAGGAGTAGGACTCCTTTCCTAGTCCTACTAGGAAGAGGAAGGGGAAGGAAGAGAGGAGAGGGAGAGGAAGGGGCGCGCCCCCCTCTAGTCAGTCGGACTCCCCATGGGGAAGCGCGCCACCTCCTGGTGCAGCCCTCTCTCTCCCCTCTTGGCCCAATAAGGCCCATTACTTCCCGGGGGTTCAGTAACCCCTCCGGCACTCGTTTTTTTCTCCGGAACCTTTCGATGTCGAATATAGCCGTCCAATATATCAATCTTTATGTCTCGAACATTTGAGACTCCTCGTCATGTCCGTGATCACATCCGGGACTCGAACTCCTTGGTACATCAAAATACATAAACTCATAATATAACCGTCCATGAAACCTTAAGCGTGCGGACCCTACGGTTCGAGAACTATGTAGACATGACCTAGAACCATTCTTGGTCAATAACCAATAGCGGAACCTGGATGCCCATATTGGTTCCTACATATTCTCTGAAGATCTTTATCGGTCAAACCGCATAACAACATCGTTGTTCCTTTGTCATCGGTATGTTACTTACAGAGATTCGATCGTCGGTATCAATACCTAGTTCAATCTCGTTACGGTAAGTCTCTTTACTCGTTCCGTAATACATCATCTCACAACTAACTCATTAGTTGCAATGCTTACAAGGCTTATGTGATGTGTATTACGAGAAGGCCGAGAGATACCTCTCCGACAATCGGAGTGACAAATCCTAATCTTGATTCATGCCAACTCAACATATACTTTGGAGACACTTGTAGAGTACCTTTATAATCACCCGATTACGTTGTGATGTTTGGTAGCACACAAAGTGTTCCTCAGTAGCAGGAGTTGCATAATCTCATAGTTGCGAGAACTTTGTATAAGTCATGAAGATAGCATAAGCAACATACTAAGCGATCAAGTGCTAAGCTAATGAAATGGGTCATGTCAATCACATCATTCTCCTAATGATGTGATCCCATTAATCAAATGACAACACATGTCTATGGTTAGGAAACATAACCATCTTGATTAATGAGCTAGTCTAGTAGAGGCATACTAGTGACTATCTGTTTGTCTATGTATTCACACATGTATTATGTTTCAGTTAATACAATTCTAGCATGAATAATAAACATTTATCATGATATAAGAAATAAATAATAACTTTATTATTGCCTCTAGGGCATATTTCCTTCAACTTGATCTTGACCGGATTGAGCCACAGCCAAGCGCGCGCTTTGTCTCGATGGGCACGATCTAGCTCTGCTGCCCGAACAGTGCCACAGAGGCGCACTGGCGTCGCTCCGACCTTTGGCTTCAGGCCGACTCCGCCGATCGAGGGCGGGTGGCTGGACACCGCCTCGGGAGACTCACGAACTCTATGGCGATTGAGCGAACTCCATCCACATCGCTTCTGCGAAGGCCGTGACTCCAAGGTGCGGACTCCTCTCCGGGACTCCGACTCTCCGATGCCCCACCTGTGTGAATCAATTGGGCGCTGGTTATGGAGTTCACTGCGCGGACATCTTTCCTTTCGCTCTTTGGCGACATCCTGAATTCACTAAAGTCTCTCTCTTTATCGGGAGAGCCACGGCGGACTACGGTCGGGAAGGTTGAGATCTGGCTGACGAAGAAATTCAGCGCCCACCGCCACCCACTTTGTAGCCCAGTCGAAAGCTTAAGCGGCGTGCTCGATTTCGACTCCGAAGACATCGGCGGTATGGGCGATGATGTGAGAGACAACCATGAACCAGCACCTATAGGATCTGGACAGCCACCTCATCCCGCGATATATACATGGTGGATACACCTAAAAAGGAAGTGACGACGAGGAACAGCGGGGCGCTTCTGAAGGATAAATCCCTCGAAAACAGTCAAAGCGGCAGCGTAAGCGCCGCACCAAGTCCGCCTCGACAAAGGCGGCAGCGAACAGACCCAGCCATAGAGCGAGGCGAACGGTGGGCTGGCGAACATGCTATCGAAACCGCGAACAGGACAACTTGGATAAACAACCGTCCCGGCGAAGATAACGATCTGGATGATCTCCGCCGGACAAGTTGTTGGGCGAAGAACCTCCACAAAGGCTGCGTCGCCCGCTGCGTAGCCTGAAAAAGCGAGCGGAGCTCAAAACAGTGGAAGATGCAATTAGAATCAGATGGAGCAAAGTACTCAACACCTCGGAGAAATCGGCGACGATCGCCAAACAAAAACTACCGAGCGCAAACTACTGCGAATTCGATGAGGAGGCGTGAAACCCCACAATCAAAAGAACAAAAAGGCGCCCGGTCGATAGATGAACACATGACAAACATGGAGGCGGCAAGCGGCGCCGCACACAAGCACGACCGCGATCGCATAAGGATTAGCATCAAAGGATGGCCGGTTAGGTCCATCTATGGGCGAAAGCAAGCTCTTCAAGCAATGCAACCGCCAAATATCCGAACATCACGGCAGACCCAAATATAGGGGTGCCGCACATCCATGTTTCACCGATGAGGTCTTTGGATCACGAATTCCCGGTGAGATTCAAACCCGTAAACATAGAGGCATCTGACGGAACAACAGACCACAGATGCGGATTGAGATTACATCCTCCACATACACATAGCTAGAGATGATCTTCATGCCATAAAATATTTACCCCTCAAGCTCAAAGGGCCAGCCCGGCATTGGCTCAAAAGCCTCCCTGAAAATACCATTGGAAGTTGGGAAGAGCTCGAGGATGCTTTTCGGGCAAATTTTCAAGGGACTTATGTCCGCCCTCCGGATCTGACGGCGATTTAAGTCACATAACTCAACAACTGGAGAGTCAGCCCATAAATTCTGGAACAGGTTCCTCACCAAAAGAACCAAATAATCGACTATCCGGACGCTTGAAGCCTTAGCAGATTTCAAACTAGCGTCGAGCGAATGGCTCGCCGGACACCTCGGCGGGAGAAGCCGAGAACAATGGCTGCATTAACAAGCCTCATGACCCGCTTTTCGCGGGAGAGGATAGTTGGCTGGCAAGATCAGATACCAGCGACCCAAGTACATCCGAAGTCGGGGATGGAGATGGAAAACCACGACGCAGCAAGGTCGGTGCGGACAAGGAAACAGCCGAAGAGCACACGGTCAACACGGTTGAAGCTCGGCAGAATCATAAAACTGCCCCTCAAGGATAACAGCGACGAGCTATCAACCTAAACAAAATCTTGGACAAAATATGCCAAATCCACGAGTACTCGGGAAGCACGCAAACCATACCCACAGATTGTTGGGTCTTCAAGCGGGCAGCAAACTCAATGCCGAACACAAGGGCTCAACACACCAGCGAGGCGATGGCCGACCCCAAGCGAGCACGGAAAACAAAAGAATTTCCCACAAGAAGTCAAAACAGTGAACTCACTTCAAGTGACAAAAGGGAAAAATAAATGGCGCCATAGAAACACGCGTTGCATGGTCTATCAGCGAGTCCCAACGTTGGTTGTCAAAACCAATCACCTTCGATCATCGGGACTATTCGGAAGTATCCGGAACAGGATGGACTGCCTTGATATTAGATCCTATAATCGACGGACTCCAATTTACACAAGTCCTAATGGGCCGAAGGTAGCGATCTAAACCTGCTATATCGAGGACACAATCCATAAAATGGGGATAGACCCAACCAAAATTAGCCATAGCAACACCTCCTTCAAAGGGTAATGCCAGGCCTATATGCCCATTATGCGGGCTCCCTCTGCTAGAAGTTGTGTTTGGCTCATCCGACAACTTCGCCGTGAAAATTTAACCTTCCATATCGCCCCATTAAAGTAGCTATCAAGCACTCTTTGGGGCGTGAAGCTTTACGCCCGCTTTAGCATAATCTTGCATTATGCATCTCTTACACTAAAATGCCGGTCCCAGCGGCATCATCTCATTAAAAGGGAGTATCAAGTGTTACTCGAGCACGGAAGAGCATGAGACTACCTTGGCAGCCCACACTAATCCGGCTCCGCTAACCAAAGAACACTGAATAGGTCATTCGGACCCGGACATGGCTAGGCGTGTGCAGCGTAAACATATCGCGCCTACTAGCGGCATACCCCGTACAAGGGGCTGCGCATGTACAACAAGAGACAATAAAGCTCAATTTTATTCACTTTTGAACTGTACTCTGTTTATTTAATATAAAGTACATTTTTAGCATGATCTTTTTTCTTTTCAACTAAGTTCTTCTCTTTTACTGAGGAACACCGTGCTACACCCGTCGAGGATCGGCTGCGCGGAGACCTGGCTTGAGCGTGCGGTAGGGACCGTTGCAAGAGATTCTTTTCAGATTAAGACCCTGTAAACCTTTTTACTGTCTCTTGTTGACACATCCCCGGTTTCTTGCTATAACAGGAGGAGGCTGGCGTTTGGCATCGGCGCACCAGAATTTTTCGCGTGCACGGACACGGGGCTTAGGGCATTATTCTGCCGTTTTCATAAAGACCGAATACCTTAGGGAGTGTTCGGCGTCTCGAGTTAGGCCTTATATGCATCAGCTCGAATCATGTCTTTGGTCAAATGTTGGGTTTGCGGCTCCTATGTTTTGATGCCTTACGTTCCGTTCTATCGGCTAGCGGCACCGGAGAACTCTGCGATTGTGCCCGGTTGGCCGGTGAGCACCTCGATGAAAGCGAAAACTGATTGTCATGATATAGCGTGAGACTGGTCAACCACTCGATGACCCACGAAATGTTTAGAATTCCGCCGCATTAACGAAGGACCGTTTCGGTCGAACACATACGCGCCGAATTCGGAGGCGCGGTGCCCCTAGGGGCTATATAGTAGCCCCACCATCGAACTCCTATGGCTAAGTGAAAGTGATAAAGCATTATAGTCCGGTTGCCTAGTTTGCTCGCTATCACCTCCTTTACAGGACCAAGGCGTTGGATTAAGTGTGAAAATGCTCCTTTTGCAAACACCCCGCACTATGCGTGGGGGCTGAAGCCGAGACTGCCATCTTCGGGTTATATACACATATACATCAGCGGCCGCACAGGAGGTGTTTTAATACTTGAAGCACAAGTATAAAAAGCTCTTATATTATATTGAAACATTGTTTTCACAAATCATACATGTCATTAAAACATAATATCCTTGAGCCTGCGTCTCGATTAAGCAAGCGCCTGCGAGGACTTCCTCAAAATAGTGCTCGGCGGTACTCGGCTTCTTTCGAATCTTGGGATGCAAGCGTCGGTGGCCTTCATCTCTGCCCGGTATGTCTTCACACGGGCAAGAGCCATCCGCGCACCCTCTATGCATCTTGACGCTTCATTGCATTGATATGCGGCACCGCACCAAGGCTGTTGCACCAAGCCAAAATAACTCTTGGCTCGGGCCTGTTAGTCCACAAATGAGTCACGACAGCCTTCATGGCAAGTCCGGACAACCTATTCAGCTCAGCCCATTCGGCCAAGCGATCGGTTAATGAAAGTGGGCGCTCGGACTATAAGCTGCGACCAAAAAGCTCTTCCATTCAGTGATCCTTTTGACCTTGGAAGTGTTGACGCGTCTGCTTTTCGCCGCCAAGTCGAGATAAGCATCCTCCGCACCCACAGCGGTCAATTGGCGTACTTAAGATCCGTGAATTTCCTCCGCATCAGAAAGGATTTCCGGCCGCAATATCTCCGTCTGGCGTAGCTCCTCCTTCATAGCTCTCGCCATAAGCAGTATCCTTAGCCTCGGTGGCGGCCTCGGTCCTCTTGTTTCTCTCGATCTTCTTTTCAGAAGCTGCATAGCGGTCAATAGCATTCTTCAATTTCCACGGCCATCTCGGCCATTTCTTTCTTGCTTGGTAGTGAGCAGCCTGTTGGCTTTTAGCTCTGCGGCCGCCTTTAAAACAACCGCATCACTTTTCAGCTTGCTCCTTGGCTCGATGAGCTCCGCCGAAGGTTCTCCATAGCGGCACCATCTGCATTAAGCATACATGTTGTAAGGCATGGGCGTCAAGCTCCCTTACCGGTGTCACGGAGAATTGCATACCTTGTGACTCATCAAGCCGCTTACTAACAAGCGTGATGTTTGCATCCGCCATGTCAAGTTGCCGTTTGATTCGGCAAATTCATCAGCCCGGACTATGCCGGACGCCGCCACCTACATAGGAAGGCGCATATTATACCTGGGGTTATGATCCTCGGCGCCATCATTTTGACACCGCACCAAGTCTCGGGGCCTACTATCTATCTGAGCGCATTTTATATGCAAAACTGTCGGAAGGTACATCATTTTGCGTACCTCAAAACCTGTCGATAAACTTCGGCGGCTTCATGCAATCCTCTCTCAGCGGATGAAATCCTTTCAATCACCGTACCCATTAACATCGGTGATCTTCGAGATAAACGCTTCGCCGAGCAGATCCTTGACTCCTCCGGCCGTACACCCGTTGGTGCGGACTCGTCCGGTGGCCTTTTCGAAGGCGGACACGGAGGGCTTTGAGGGACATCGGCTGCCTTAAGGCCCCACGGTTTAGAAAGCCCTCATGCGACATCTCGGGGTCGTCCGCCTCGCCGCTATGATGCAATGCGGAGGCGTTCGCTCTCCATCATCTCGGACCAAGATCCCCGAAGGCGAGCTCTGTTGTGAAGGGCTGAGATCGAACTACAAGGTAAACTTTTGGTTACCTTCAGAAATAAAGCAGGATGCCTCTCTTTTAAAAACGCCCCCCTTTACTTACGGCTCATTTGGAGGCTGATCTCCTTGGGGAAATAGTGTGGCGAGGCATCTCCGCTTGGAGACCCTCTGGTGAAGATTTCTTCCCCCTTGAGGCTTTGGTCTCGGATCTTGAGCGGTCCTCTTCTCCGTTGGAGGAGGATTCTCGATCCCCCTTTCTTTATAGCCTCCTTCACGGAGGTAGTAGTTCCTTGTTCCCCTTCACCTTCTTCAAAGGCACAGCCTCTAGCATCTGGATATCTGAGGATCCGGCGTGGTCTCGGGGAGGGCGGACACTGATCAGTTTTACATTGCTATCCACTCTGTTTAAGGATAGCTCTTTTAAGAACAAGTTTATGATAAATATCGGATAGCATGTCCGGTCTGAGGACTACTTACTTGAGTATCCGGGTGATTGCAGCTCAGGCCTGCGTCCTCGGTTAAGTCCGGACACATTGATTGTGATCCAAAGAACAGTTGGTACATCTCCACGGGCGTTGCGCCCATAAAATGTTGGAGAGCTCATGGTCCCGGATTAAACTCCCACAGGCGGGAGGCGAAGTTTGCAGGAGCAGGTGCGGCAATTAGCATGACCTGCGCTACTATGACCAGATTGATCTCTCTCTCTAGGAGGTCTCGAATACGGCCCTAGCAGAGTGCGTCCTTGGGCGGTCCCAGTCGAGCCCTTTATTGACCCATAGCGCCCGCTGCGGTGGAGGACCCGGCGGAAGGCAGGTGGCGTGTAACATCCCAAATTTTGGAATGTTAATATAATTAATTGAATTGTTTGTTTGTTTGCATGAGTGAATTAAACTTGAGTGAAATTTGAACCTTTTCAAAAACTTTTGAAGAGAGGAATAAAATGACTTTCCCTTCTCGGTAAATTCAAATTCATCCTATTAAAATCAATGAGAGAAGATGACATGACTTCTTCAACTATAAAGAATTTGAGCGGAGTTTTGCAATTTAATTCTTTCAAATATTTGCACTTGCTTCTCTATTTTTCTTCCCGAGAAATACCCGAAAATAAATTCTTGCAAGCAAGAAAAGCGGAGAAAATGACCCTCAAAATCAGGGCATTTTGAAAATATTGAGCCAAGAAAAACCAAAGTTTCTATTTAAAAATTATTTGCAAAAAGAAATAAAGCCTTTAGGGATTTTCTGAAAAACATTTTTTTTTTTTAGTTTTTATGGCCGTGGAATAATGCTCATCATCTACATTTTATTTTTTGATAATTTTAGTATATAAAACTCTTTATTCGAATTGATTTGGTTTCCTTTTTTTATTGTTTTAGTTTCCTAATTTTAAAAATAGGAATGGAATCGTTTTTATTAGGAAAAACCTGCTGGCCCATTAAGCACTTTCCTATTCTAGCCCAACAAGAGATCATCTCCTTCCTCTGTTTCCTCTCCGTTCTGAAGCTTTACATGTCCATGGAGGCAGAAATCTCCACCTTCGATCTCCCTCGTCTTTCCATCCCAGCGCCTCCCGAGACCGCCTATAAACCCCTCCCTCTCCTCGTTCCATTTTCCCATCACCCGCCCCCTCCTGCCCGTAGCCTCCTCGCCACCGTCCTCCTTTTCCTGCCTAAAGCGCTCACCAGGAGCTCTCTGGAACCTCCCCATCGCCCAGCGCCACCTCCCCAGCGCCGACCCCTCCTCCGCCACCCCACCCTCGCTGGCGACCTCGCCCCCTCGCTGAGCAGCCCTCCACATCGCCGTCTCCTTCCTGCCATCTCTGCCTCACGTACAGGTAACTCCGTTTTCGTTTTCAGATTTATTCCCGTAACAGATTTAGTTCCGTTCTTGTTTAGCTTATAACTTTTGATCTAGAAGTCCAATGATGCTGATTCTTTTTGCGTTAGATCACAATTTTCTTGTAGTTTCAAAATATATAATTTGTCTATGTATGGATTTATAAAATTGAGTTAGATCAGATTTGAATTAAAGCTTGTTTTGCTTATTCGGGAGTTTAAAAATAGATTTTATTTGATTCTTTTTCTACTGATCACTAGTGATCATATTTACCAGTGGTAAAAACTTCAAAATTGTTTGAGTATTTTAGCTTATTGTTTCATGTAAAACAAATTCTGTTTTAGTTCTATTGAATTATAGCTACTTCTTTTCTATAGTTGTTTTTAAATTATTTTATTTTATATTTCAGAAAGTTTATGTTTGGTTTCTATTAGTTAAACAGTAGGTGTTCAACAAGTTTTTATATTTATTTTTTTTTTGTTATCGTGAAATCAATTCAAGTTAAGCTAATAACTTGCAATGGATTTCTCTACTATTTAACTCCCAATTGAAAATACTTTCAAAATAGCTTTATGAAAAAATACTTTATTTTTTTGTCTTAACTAAATTTATATTTTATTCTCTGTTATTTTAGTGTTTTATTTTCCGTTAGACAAAACTATTTTTGTGAATGTTGTGAAGAAGACTCCCTAGTTTTATTTGAAGTTCCTTGGATTCTTATTAGCCCTCTCTTTTGTTTTGATTGTTAGTGTGAGTGCTTATGTGAATGATATGTTTGTTATATAGATTTCATCAGAGTGCGAGTAGTCTATCAAGTTATTTCTTGAGAACGATAATTCTTCTTCGTCAACATCACCGAGGCAAGTTCACTTTGACCATGTTTTCATACCTATGTTTTATTGCATTTAGTGGCACCTTTGCAACCACCCCTCGGTAGTGTTATTGAAATTCTTGTAGTTGAGTAGTATGCATGAGGTAGGAACCCATCACCCTGTTACCAAGCCGGGAGGTTATTTTATTCTAATGCTACGCTGTAGTAGGCGGGGTTTGGTATGAGTGTTGAGAGTGGTGTGAAGAAGGAGGACTCTCGTCAATGGCGACAACTCCATGATGGAATCTGCAAGGACTGCATCTTCAAGACCTCAAGACTTCAAGACTCGAGACAAGAATTCAATACACACTCTTGGGTGAAGGATGGTTGTGGGCACCTGGAGAAACCGGTGGTTGGCAGGATGCATGGAGAAGCGCCATGACATCTTGCGGAGCTTCACCCAGACCAAAGAGGCGGAAGAATACTTCATGCCGGAAGCTTACCTGTGCAACCGCAAGTCATTATGGGCTCTGGCTTGGTTGACCTTAGTGGTGACTCTGGCTGGGGCGGTGCTAGCAGATGTAGAACTACGGTAGGATTGGATGGAGTGCGGACGGTGGTCGGAGGAACTCTTTGGAAGACCATGTTTGGTCATCTTGTTCTCAAACACTCGAAGTGCGAGAGCGTAAAAGAGGATCGAATCTTGCGGGTAAAGTGTACAAACCTCTGCAGAGGTTTAAACCTAATCGATTAGCCGTGTCCCGATTACGGACAATTTGAGCATCTGGACCTGGATCTATCTCGGAACTCTCAACACGGATTGATAACTTAATTGTTGGCAACTTATGATGATTGTGGGCTATGAGACATCGGTTGGCGGAACCATGTCATGATAGAAAACTCCATAGTACAGACTCCATTTATGCCTTTGATGTAGGGAAAATAAAACCAGCTTTTACATAAAACCCCAGACACGAGCCACAAAGCCATATTGCATATAGTATAGTTTATCATCATGTTCTTTTATTGTGATCTTGCGGTACATTCAATGTCTTGACCTACAGCTGCAGCGTATCATGTTGCAGATACTCTTCGACAGTAAGAATACGATGCAGGTTCGGTCTACACTCAACTTGCCGATGGCGTTGATGGGACTCACACCCGATTACTTGTTTCGGCTGAGACTATTGAGGTATATATCAGTTTCGTTATTTATACATGTGATTGCACTTTGATATATACATTGATGTCTTGTGTGTGCGACATCTTGATCCGGGATGTACGGCAACACGGAAGGCTTGACCGTCGAGGTCGGTCGCTCTGAAATGGTATCGAGCACATGTTGGTATGGGGCGTGACCCTAGAAACCGAAAAAGCCCTAGGACAGGATATCTCAAAAACTTTTTTACAAAAGACTCTTACTTCTCATCTTTTCTGATTTTATCAAATAGACCCTCTCTCAATTAGTTAGAATATACCCTTATCCTTTGATCACCGGGAGGATCAATGAAGGCGCTCAAGAAGGATTTGATATCGGAGGCTGATGACCACTTGAGGGTAAAGAGGATCTCACCATGTATTAGAAGAATTGAAGTACAGCAGTTGAAGACTCAGAGGACTTGAAGGATCTTAAAAAATTATTTGACCTTTAGAAGACCAAACCCTGTTATACGTCGTTAGATGCGATGATTTGTGAGCTGTCCTTTGTTTGATGTTTTTAAACAGCCCCAAAATAAAACCTGTTTCTTCAAAAACTATTGTTTGTATGTGTGTATATCCTCCCCACCTCTCTCTCATCTCACCCTAAAACCCTTGAATCCCATAGATGATGAATGAAGTTGGTGATATTCTCTGGACCGAAGACTCAGCTGAGGCAGAGCTATGGATCTGAGAACATGGAAAATCACTTGGGAGCAACTTGGTTTCAAGGAAGTATGAGGTTCAATATGCTCTTCAATACTTTCTGAAAGTCTGCAACCTGGTGGAACATGCATCAAGCCATCTGAGATTTAATGGAGCAAGAACTTGGGAGGAATTCAACAAGACCCTGTTGAAATCCGTCTTATCCGGAAACACAATGATGCACCAAAGTAAACCTTGTGCACTGCAAGATTTGCGGAGAAATAGGACACACCGGGAGGAACACAAAGATGGATGCCCTCATTGTGAGGAGAAACACCCGGTGAGGAATGCCCAACTAGCGGTGACTTGCTTCTGTGTGAAGGAACCACCCACTACCGGTGCAGTGTCACATTTACTCCACGGTGCAACAAACTATTCGAACCGGGAAGATGGAATGAAAAAGCCCTCAAGGAAGATCTAGAAGAACCGTAATGGTGAAAGTGTTGAAGACACGGATGGAGAAGGTCTCAACAGATTTTACTCAATGCACGCTATTCATGTGGAGAAGAAGGACATTTTCACGATATTGCACCAAGGAAAGAAAAAAGTATCGGGATATTTCCGGACCCGAAGTGAAGTTTGACCCTCGGGAAGTAGAAGCCCTGATCATTCGGAGAAATCCGGAAGAAGGCAACCCGAGAACAACGCAAATTTTGCGAGAAGGACCTAAGCCATATCACACATTACGGGTGCAAGGATTTAGGTCATTAAGCTAATAAATGCCGAAAAGAAACCAAGAATTCAAAGGCCGCATAATCACAAAAGCCCGAGACATGTAGGAGTAATTTGTTTTCGCTGCAAGGAGGCAGGACATTATGCTATTAAATGATACGACAAGTGATCATGATTACGAAGATCTGAAGGACATGATGAAGCATATTCACCTTGAAGGAGATCACAGTCTACAAAGGCTACCTTCATGCAAAAGGAGTGGAACTTTGGTATGTGGAGTACACCTCCACCGTTTGAAAGAGTTTGCCCAAAGAGGATGGGGCATTACTTTTTCATCTCACGTGTGCCACAAGCAACTTTCTTCGGCTGTTAGTGAAGCAGCCATGGAAGCCATCGCCGGATCGGAGAAATACTTGAAGCAAGACTCCGTTATACTCGGGAATACCTAAGCGAAGTGCATGCGAGAGATGATGAAGGAAGCTCAAGACCACCATGATGAAAAAGAAGATTGAAGATTTCAAGCCTCATGTCACACACTTCGGTGGGGTGAAGAATCCTCGAGGAGGATAAATGAATAAAGTTGGAAGTAATGCTGACCATACCAAATCATGTGGGTGGCAGCATTTGTAACAAAGTACTTTTGGAATTTGAATTCTGAAAATGGTTAAGGATGTAATGAAAGATTGATATGAGAATAATGAGATGTTATGGATAAACTTGTGCATTTTTGGTCATAGTACTCTGTAAAACCACAGGATCAATGAAGAAAGAAATGTGTTATCCATGGCGGTCCATAGAAGGAAGCTGGACAAAATAAGTTGGAATTTTGCTTTTGATATGATGGTATGAAGAAAGCAGTACTCTGGATTTAAAGGAGGTGTAACAAGAGAGTTACTCAAGGATGAGTTAAAGCTGCACTAGTGTTGAAGTAGGCCATAACCCACAGGCCGAAATTTTGAAAGAGGCGTGATATAACCTTGATAAAGGAATAAATTGGAAGAATCGGTGATCCAATCAGCATACGTTTACGTGAGGAGGTTCATAAAAACCTGAGAGTGGTGAAGTAACGATAGATGTTTTGTTTGGCATCACGAAACCATGGATTTATCGAACTCAGTTCGAGAACAAGAGAAATTCTGCAATGCTTGTGAGTATGCCCAAGTGTTAAAATCGTGATTCGATATTTACATATGTGGTAATGATTCAAATGCAGGATGGATTGGCCCCATACGGAGACTTCTATCATGA
>JAHIAM010002737.1:0-30484 GCA_021605205.1 Aegilops longissima
AACCATGGAAATCGCTTTGGGACCCCAAAACGGTGAGTAATAGTCCATGAAACATGCCATAATCGGTCAAAACTGTGAGTGTTGATGACCGACACGTAAACGCACCCAAGTGTTCGTTAATTGTGGAAATCACTACGGGACCCCAAAACAGTGAGTAATAGTCCACGAGACGGGCCAGAATCGGCCAAAACTATGATGGTTGATGACAGACAAACAAACGCACCTCGGGGTTCTTTAATCATGGAATTCACTCCGGGGCCCCAAAACAGTGAGTAATAGTCCACGAAACGAGCCAGAATCAGTCAAAACTGTGAGTGTTGATGACCGACACGTAAGCGCGCCATGGGGTTCAACAAGTATGGAAATCGCTTCGGACCCCAAAAAGGTGAGTAATAGTCCATGAAACATGCCAGAATCGGTCAAAACTGTGAGCGTGGATGACCGACACATAAACGCGCCCTGGGGTTTGTCAATCGTGGAAATCACTTCGGGACCCCGAAGCTGAGTAATAGTCCAAGAAACGGGCCAGAATCGGCCAAAACTGTGAGAGTTGATGACCGACACGTAAGTGCACCTGGGGGTTCCACAACCATGGAAATCACTTTGGGACCCCAAAACGGCGAGTAATAGTCCGTGAAACAGGCCAGAATCGGTCAAAACTGTGAGTGTTAATAACCGACACGTAAACGCACCCCGGGGTTCGTCAGTCATGGAAATCACTTCGGGACCCCGAAACTGAGTAATAGTCCAAGAAACGGGCCAGAGTCGACCCAAACTGCGAGTCCCGATTACCACCACGTAAGCACTCCTTGGGGTTCGACAACCATGGAAATCCCTTTGGGACCACAAAACGGTGAGTAATAGTCCACAAAACGGGTCCGAAACGACAAAAACCATGAGTGTTGATGATCGACACGTAAACGCACCCCGGGGTTCGTTAATCGTGGAAATCACTCCGCGACCCCAACACAGTAGGAAACGGGCCAGAATCGGCCAAAACTGTGAGTGTTGATGACCGACACTTAAACGCACCACGGGGTTCGTTAATCATGGAAATCACTCCGGGAGCCCAAAACTGTGAGTAATAGTCCACAAAACGGGCCAGAATCGGCCAAAATTGTGAGTGTTGAAGACCGACACATAAGCGCACCTGGCGGTTCGACAACCATGGAAATCGCTTTGGGACCCCAAATCGGTGAGTAATAGTCCATGAAACATGCCAAAATCGGTCAAAACTGTGAGTGTTGATGACCGACACATAAACGCACCCCGGGGTTCGTTAATTGTGGAAATCACTCCGGGACCCAAAAACTGTGATGAATAGTCCATGAAAGGTGCCAGAGTCGGCCAAAACTATGACTATTGATGACAGACACATAAACGCACCCCGGGGTTCTTTAATCGTGGATTTCTCTCCAGGGCCCCAAAACAGTGAGTATAGTCCACGAAACGGGCCAGAATCAGCTAAAACGGTGAGTGTTGATGACCGACACGTAAGCGCACCATGGGGTTCAACAAGTATGGAAATCGGTTCAGGACCCCAAAACGGTGAGTAATAGTCCACGAAACAGGTCAGAATTGTCAATCGTGGAAATCGCCTGGGACCCCAAAACACCGAGTAATATTGCATGAAATGGACCGGAATCAGCCAAAATTGTGAGTGTTGATGACCGACACGTAAACGCACCCCGGGGTTCGCCAATCGTGGAAATCACTTCGGGACCCCGAAACTAAGTAATTGTACAAGAAACGGGCCAGAATCGGCCAAAACTGTGAGTGTTGATGACCGACATGTAAACGCACCACGGGGTTCGTTAATCATGGAAATCACTCTGGGAACCTAAAACTGTGAGTATAAGACCATGAAACGGGCCAGAATCGGCCGAAACTGTGATTGTTGATGAGCGACACGTAAACGCACCTTGGGGATCAACAACTATGGAAATCGCTTCGGGACCCCAAAACGGTAAGTAATAGTGCACGAAACGTGCCAGAATTGGCAAAAACTGTGAGTGCTGATGACCGACACGTAAAGGCACCCGTGGTTCGTTAATCATGAAAAAAAATACCCCGGGACCCCAAAACAGTGAGTAATAGTCCATGAAACGGGCCAGAATCGGCCAAACATGTGCATGTTGATGACCGACAGGTAAACGTACCCCGTTGTTCGTTAATCATGGAAATCACTTCGGGACCCCAAAACAGTGAGTAGTAGTCCACGAAACAGGCTAGAATCGACCAAAACTGTGAGTGTTGATGACCGACACGTAAACGCACCTTGGGGTTTGACAACCGTGGAAATCGCTTTGGGACCACAAAACGGTGAGTAATAGTCCACGAACCGGGTCCGAAACGTCAAAAACCACGAGTGTTGATGATCGAGATGTAAACACACCCTAGGGTTCGTTAATCGTGGAAATCACTCCGGGTCCCCAACACAGTACGAAACGGGCCAGAATCGGCCAAAACAGTAAGTGTTGATGACCGACCTGTAAACGCACCCCGGGGTTCCTTAATCGTGAAAATCACTCCGGGGCCCCCAAAAGTGAGTAATAGTCCAAGAAACGGGCCAGAATCGGCCAAAACTGTGAGTGTTGATGACCGACACGTAAACCCACTCCGGGGTTCGTCAGTCATGGAAATCACATCGGGACCCCGAAACTGAGTAATAGTCCAAGAAACGGGCCAGAGTCGACCCAAACTGCGAGTCCCGATGACCAACACGTAAGCACTCCTTGGGGTTCGACAACCATGGAAATCGCTTTGGGACCACAAAACGGTGAGTAATAGTCCACAAAACGGGTCCGAAATGACAAAAACGATGAGTGTTGATGATCAACACGTAAACGCGCCCCGGGGTTCGTTAATAGTGGAAATCACTCCACGACCCCAACACAGTTGGAAACGGGCCAGAATCGGCCAAAACTGTGAGTGTTGATGACCGACACGTAAACGCACCACGGGGTTCGTTAATCATGGAAATCACTCCGGGAGCCCAAAACTGTGAGTAATAGTCCAAGAAACACGCCAGAATCGGTCAAAACTATGAGTGTTCATGACCGACACGTAAACGCACCCCGGGGTTCGTTAATCGTGAAAATCACTCCGGGACCCCAAAAAGTGAGTAATAGTCCAAGAAACGGGCCAGAATGGGCCAAAACTGTGAGTGTTGATGACCGACACGTAAACCCACCCCGGGGTTCGTCGGTCATGGAAATCACTTCGGGACCCCGAAACTGAGTAATAGTCCAAGAAACGGGCCAGAGTCGACCCAAACTGCGAGTCCCGATGACCAACACGTAAGCACTCCTTGGGGTTCGACAACCTTGGAAATCACTTTCAGACCACAAAACGGTGAGTAATAGTCCACAAAACGGGTCCGAAACGACAAAAACCATGAGTGTTGATGATCGACACGTAAACGCACTCGGGTTCGTTAATCGTGGAAATCACCCGCGACCCCAAACAGTGAGAAACGGGCCAGAATCGGCCAAAACTGTGAGTGTTGATGACCGACACGTAAACGCACAACGGGGTTCGTTAATCATGGAAATCACTCCGGGACCCCAAAACGGCGAGTAATAGTCCATGAAACAGGCCAGAATCGGTCAAAACTGTGAGTGTTAATGACCGACACGTAAACGCACTCTCGGTTCGTTAATCGTGAAAATCACCAGGACCCCAAAAGTGAGTAATAGTCCAAGAAGCGGGCCGAATCAGCCAAAACCGCGAGTGTTGATGACCGACATGTAAGCGCACCTAGGGGATCAAGAACTATGGAAATCGCTTCGGGACCCCAAAAAGGTGAGTAATAGTGCACGAAACGTGTCAGAATTGGCAAAAACAGTGAGTGTTGATGACCGACACGTAAAGGCACCCTGGGGTTTGTTAATCATGAAAAAATACTACCGGACCCCAAAACAGTGAGTAATAGTCCATGAAACGGGCCAGAATCGTCAAACAAGTGAGTGTTGATGACCGACATGTAAACGCACCACTGTGTTCGTTAATCATAGAAATCACTCCGGGAGCCCAAAACAGTGAGTAATAGTCCACGGAACAGGCCAGAGTCGGCCAAAACTGTGAGTGTTGATGACCGACACGTAAACGGACCTTGGGGTTCGACAACCATGGAAATCACTTTGGGACCACAAAACGGTGAGTAATAGTCTAAGAAACAGGTCCGGAACGACAAAAACCACGAGTATTGATTATCGACACGTAAACACACCCCGGGGTTCGTTAATCGTGGAAATCACTCCGGGACCCCATCACAGTACGAAATGGCCAGAATCGGCCAAAACTGTGAGTGTTGATGACCGACACGTAAACGCACTCCGGGGTTCGTTAATCATGGAAATCACTCCTGGAGCCCAAAACAGTGAGTAATAGTCCACGAAACGGGCCAGAATCGGCCAAAATTGTGAGTGTTGATGACCGACGCGTAAGTGCACCTTGGGGTTCGACAACCATGGAAATCGCTTTGGGACCCCAAAATGGCGAGTAATAGTCCATGAAACAGGACAGAATCAGTGAAAACTGTGAGTGTTGATGACCGACAAGTAAACGCACCCCATGGTTCGTTAATCGTGAAAATCACTCCGGGACCCCAAAAAGTGAGTTACAGTTCAAGAAACGGGCCAGAATCGGCTTAAACCGCGAGTGTTGATGACCAACACGTAAGCGCACCTTGGGGATCAACGATTATGGAAATCGCTTCGGGACCCCAAAACGGTGCATAATAGTGCACGAAACATGTCAGAATTGGCAAAAACTGTGAGTGTTGATGACCGACACGTAAAGGCACCCCAGGGTTCGTTAATCATGAAAAAAATACTCCAGGACCCCAAAATAGTGAGTAATAGTCCACGAAACGGGGCAGAATCGGCCAAACATGTGAGTGTGTATGACCGACATGTAAACGCACCCCGGTGTTCGTTAATCATGAAATCACTCGGGGATCCCAAAACAGTGAGTAATAGTCCACGAAAAGGGTCAGAATCGGCCAAAACTGTGAGTATTGATGACCGACACGTAAACTCACCCTGGGGTTCGTTAATCGTGGAAAACATTCCGGGACCCCAAAAGAGTGAGTAATAGACCACAAAACGGGCCAGAATCAGCCAAAACTATGAGTGTTGATGACCGACACGTAAGCGCACCTTTGGGTTCAACAACTATGGAAATCGCTTCGGGACCCCAAAACGGTGAGTAATAGTCCACGAAATGTGTCAGAATTGGCTCAAACTGTGAGTGTTGATGACCGACACGTAAACGCACCCTGGGGTTCGTCAATCGTGGAAATCACTTCAGGACCCCGAAACTGAGTAATGGTCCAAGAAACGGGCCAGAATCGACCCAAACAGCGAGTCCTAACGACCAACCATGGAAATCGCTTTGGGACCAGAAAACGGTGAGTAATAGTCCACGAAACGGGTCCGAAACGACAAAAACCACGAGTGTTGATGATCGACACGTAAACGCACCCTGGGGTTCGTTAATCGTGGAAATCACTGCGGGACCCCAATATAGTACGAAACGGGCCAGAATCGGCCAAAACTGTGAGTGTTGATGACCGACATGTAAACGCACCACGGGGTTCGTTAATCATGGAAATCACTCTGGGAACCTAAAACTGTGAGTATAAGACCACGAAACAGGCCAGAATCGGCCGATACTGTTATTGTTGATGAGCGACACGTAAACGCACCTTGGGGATCAACAACTATGGAAATCGCTTCGGGACCCCAAAACGGTAAGTAATAGTGCACGAAACGTGTCAGAATTGGCAAAAACTATGAGTGCTGATGACCGACACGTAAAGGCGCCCCAGGGTTCGTTAATCATGAAAAAAAATACCCTGGGACCCCAAAACAGTGAGTAATAGTCCACGAAACGGGCCAGAATCGGCGAAACATGTGAGCGTTGATGATCGACATCTAAACGCACCCCGGTGTTCGCTAATCATGGAAATCACTCCGGGGGCCCAAAATAGTGAGTAATAGTCCACAAAAAGGGCCAGAATCGGCCAAAACTGTGAGTGTTGATGACCGACACGTAAACGCACCACGGGGTTCGCCAGTCGTGGAAATCACTTTGGGACCCCGACATTGAGTAATAGTCCAAGAAACGGGCCAAAGTCGACCCAAACTGCGAGTCCTTTCGACCAACACGTAAGCACTCCTTGGGGTTCGACAACCATGGAAATCGCTTTGGGTCCACAAAACGGTGAGTAAGAGTCCACGAAACGGGTCCGAAACGACAAAAACCACGAGTGCTGATGATCGACGCGTAAACGCACCCAAGGGTTCGTTAATCGTGGAAATCACTCGGGACCCCAACACAAGATTGAAACGGGCCAGAATCGGCCAAAACTGTGAGTATTGATGACCAACACGTAAATGCACCACGGGGTTCGTTAATCATGGAAATCACTCCGGGAGCCCAAAACCGTGAGTAATTGTCTACGAAACGGGCCAGAATCGGCCAAAACTGTGAGTGTTGATGACCGACACATAAGCGCACCTTGCGGTTCTACAACCATGGAAATCGCTTTCGGACCCCCAAACGGTGAGTAATAGTCCATGAAACAGGCCAAAATCGGTAAAAACTGTGAGTGTTGATGACCGACACGTAAACGCACCCTGGGGTTCGTTAATCGTGGAAATCACTGCGGGACCCCAATATAGTACGAAACGGGCCAGAATCGGCCAAAACTGTGAGTGTTGATGACCGACATGTAAACGCACCAGGGGGTTCGTTAATCATGGAAATCACTCTGGGAACCTAAAACTGTGAGTATAAGACCACGAAACGGGCCAGAATCGGCCAAAACTGTGATTGTTGATGAGCGACACGTAAACGCACCTTGGGGATCAACAACTATGGAAATCGCTTCGGGACCCCAAAACGGTAAGTAATAGTGCACGAAACGTGTCAGAATTGGCAAAAACTATGAGTGCTGATGACCGACACGTAAAGGCACCCCAGGGTTTGTTAATCATGAAAAAAAATACCCTGGGACCCCAAAACAGTGAGTAATAGTCCATGAAACGGGCCAGAATCGGCGAAACATGTGAGCGTTGATGATCGACATCTAAACGCACCCCGGTGTTCGCTAATCATGGAAATCACTCCGGGGGCCCAAAATAGTGAGTAATAGTCCACAAAAAGGGCCAGAATCGGCCAAAACTGTGAGTGTTGATGACCGACACGTAAACGCACCACGGGGTTCGCCAGTCGTGGAAATCACTTTGGGACCCCGACATTGAGTAATAGTCCAAGAAACGGGCCAAAGTCGACCCAAACTGCGAGTCTTTCGACCAACACGTAAGCACCGCTATGGTTCGACAACCATGGAAATCGCTTTGGGACCACAAAACGGTGAGTAAGAGTCCACGAAACGGGTCCGAAACGAAAAAAACCACGAGTGCTGACGATCGACACGTAAACGCACCCAAGGGTTCGTTAATCGTGGAAATCACTCCGGGACCCCAACACAGTACGAAACGGGCCAGAATCGGCCAAAACTGTGAGTATTGATGACCAACACGTAAATGCACCACGGGGTTCGTGAATCATGGAAATCACTCCGGGAGCCCAAAACCGTGAGTAATTGTCTACGAAACGGGCCAGAATCGGCCAAAACTGTGAGTGTTGATGACCGACACATAAGCGCACCTTGCGGTTCTACAACCATGGAAATCGCTTTGGGACCCCCAAACGGTGAGTAATAGTCCATGAAACAGGCCAAAATCGGTCAAAACTGTGAGTGTTGATGACCGACACGTAAACGCACCCCGGGGTTCATTAATTGTGGAAATCACTACGGGACCCCAAAACTGTGAGTAATAGTCCAAGAAAGGTGCCAGAATCGGCCAAAACAATCAGTATTTATGACAGACACATAAATGCACCCCGGGGTCCTTTAATCGTGGAATTCACTCCGGGGCCCCAAAACCGTGAGTAATAGTCCATGAAATGGGCCAGAATGAGCCAAAAGTGTGAGTGTTAATGACCGACACGTAAGCACACCATGGGGTTCAACAAGTATGGAAATCGCTTCGGGACCCCAAAACGGTGAGTAATAGTCCACAAAATGGGTCAGAATTGGCTCAAACTATGAGTATTGACGACGGACACGTAAACGCACCCCGGGGATCGTCAATCGTGGAAATCGCTCTGGACCCCAAAACGCTGAGTAATAGTGCATGAAACGGACTAGAATCATCCAAAATTGTGATTGTCGATGACCGACACGTAAACGCACCCTGGGGTTTGTCAATCGTGGAAATCACTTTGGGACCCCGAAGCTAAGTAATAGTCCAAGAAACGGGGCAGAATCGGCCAAAACAGTGAGTGTCGATGACCGACCCGTAAACGCACCCCGGGGTTCGTTAATCATGGAAATCACTCTGGTAGCCCAAAACTGTGAGTAATAGTCCACGAAACGGGCCACAATCGGCCAAAACTGTGAGTGTTGATGACCGACACATAAGTGCACCTTGGGGTTCGACAACCATGGAAATCGCTTTGGGATCCCAAAACGGCGAGTAATAGTCCATGAAACAGGCCAGAATCGGTCAAAACTGTGAGTGTTGATGAACGACACGTAAACGCACCTCGGGGTTCGTTAATTGTGGAAATCACTACGGGACCCCTAAACTGCGAGTAATAGTCCATGAAAGGTGCCAGAATCGGCCAAAAATATCAGTATCTATGACAGACACATAAACGCACCCCGGGGGTTCTTTAATCGTGGAATTCACTCCGGGGCCCAAAAACAGTGAGTAATAGTCCATGAAACAGGCCAGAATCGGTCAAAACTGTGAGTGTTGATGAACGACACGTAAACGCACCTCGGGGTTCGTTAATTGTGGAAATCACTACGGGACCCCTAAACTGTGAGTAATAGTCCATGAAAGGTGCCGAATCGCCAAAATATGAGTATCTATGACTGACACATAAACGCACCCCGGGGGTTCTTTAATCGTGGAATTCACTCCGGGGCCCAAAAACAGTGAGTAATAGTCCATGAAATGGGCCAGAATCAGCCAAAAGTGTGAGTGTTGATGACCAACACGCAAGCGCACCATGGGGTTCAACAAGTATGGAAATCGCTTCGGGACCCCAAAACGGTGAATAATAGTCCGCGAAATGGGTCAGAATTGGCTCAAACTATGAGTATTGACGACGGACACGTAAACGCACCCCGGGGATCATCAATCGTGGAAATCGCTTTGGGACCCCAAAACGCTGAGTAATAGTGCACGAAACGGACCATAATTAGCCAAAATTGTGACTGTCGATGACCGACACGTAAACGCACCCTGGGGTTTGTCAATCGTGAAAATCACTTCGGGACCCCGAAGCTGAGTAATAGTCCAAGAAACGAGCCAGAATCGGCCAAAACAGTGAGTGTCGATGACCGACCCGTAAACGCACCCCGGGGTTCGTTAATCATGGAAATCACTCTGGGAGCCCAAAACTGTGAGTAATAGTCCATGAAACGGGCCACAATCGGCCAAAACTGTCAGTGTTGATGATCGACACGTAAACGCACCCTGGGGTTCGTTAATCGTGGAAATCACTGCGGGACCCCAATATAGTACGAAACGGGCTAGAATCGGCCAAAACTGTGAGTGTTGATGACCGACATGTAAACGCACCACGGGGTTCGTTAATCATGGAAATCACTCTGGGAACCTAAAACTGTGAGTATAAGACCACGAAACGGGCCAGAATCGGCCGAAACTGTGATTGTTGATGAGCGACACGTAAACGCACCTTGGGGATCAACAACTATGGAAATCGCTTCGGGACCCCAAAACGGTAAGTAATAGTGCACGAAACGTGTCAGAATTGGCAAAAACTATGAGTGCTGATGACCGACACGTAAAGGCACCCTGTGGTTCGTTAATCATGAAAAAATACCCAGGACCCCAAAACAGTGAGTAATAGTCCACGAACGGGCCAGAATCGCGAAACATGTGAGCGTTGATGATCGACATCTATACGCACCCCGGTGTTCGCTAATCATGGAAATCACTCCGGGGGCCCAAAATAGTGAGTAATAGTCCACAAAAAGGGCCAGAATCGGCCAAAACTGTGAGTGTTGATGACCGACACGTAAACGCACCACGGGGTTCGCCAGTCGTGGAAATCACTTCGGGACCCCGACATTGAGTAATAGTCCAAGAAACGGGCCAAAGTCGACCCAAACTGCGAGTCCTTTCGACCAACACGTAAGCACTCCTTGGGGTTCGACAACCATGGAAATCGCTTTGGGACCACAAAACGGTGAGTAAGAGTCCACGAAACGGGTCCGAAACGACAAAAACCACGAGTGCTGATGATCGACACGTAAACGCACCCAAGGGTTCGTTAATCGTGGAAATCACTCCGGGACCCCAACACAGTACGAAACGGGCCAGAATCGGCCAAAACTGTGAGTATTGATGACCAACACGTAAATGCACCACGGGGTTCGTTAATCATGGAAATCACTCCGGGAGCCCAAAACCGTGAGTAATAGTCTACGAAACGGGCCAGAATCGGCCAAAACTGTGAGTGTTGATGACCGAGACATAAGCGCACCTTGCGGTTCTACAACCATGGAAATCGCTTTGGGACCCCCAAACGGTGAGTAATAGTCCATGAAACAGGCCAAAATCGGTAAAAACTGTGAGTGTTGATGACCGACACGTAAACGCACCCTGGGGTTCGTTAATCGTGGAAATCACTGCGGGACCCCAATATAGTACGAAACGGGCCAGAATCGGCCAAAACTGTGAGTGTTGATGACCGACATGTAAACGCACCACGGGGTTCGTTAATCATGGAAATCACCGGGAACCTAAAGCGTGAGTATAAGACCACGAAACGGGCCGAATCGCCAAACTGTGATTGTTGATGAGCGACACGTAACGCACCTTGGGGATCAACAACTATGGAAATCGCGGGACCCCAAAACGGTAAGTAATAGTGCACGAAACGTGTCAGAATTGGCAAAAACTATGAGTGCTGATGACCGACACGTAAAGGCACCCCAGGGTTCGTTAATCATGAAAAAAAATACCCTGGGACCCCAAAACAGTGAGTAATAGTCCACGAAACGGGCCAGAATCGGCGAAACATGTGAGCGTTGATGATCGACATCTATACGCACCCCGGTGTTCGCTAATCATGGAAATCACTCCGGGGGCCCAAAATAGTGAGTAATAGTCCACAAAAAGGGCCAGAATCGGCCAAAACTGTGAGTGTTGATGACCGACACGTAAACGCACCACGGGGTTCGCCAGTCGTGGAAATCACTTCGGGACCCCGACATTGAGTAATAGTCCAAGAAACGGGCCAAAGTCGACCCAAACTGCGAGTCCTTTCGACCAACACGTAAGCACTCCTTGGGGTTCGACAACCATGGAAATCGCTGGGACCACAAAACGGTGAGTAAGAGTCCACTAAACGGGTCGAAACGACAAAAACCACGAGTGTTGATGATCGACACGTAAACGCACCCAAGGGTTCGTTAATCGTGGAAATCACTCCGGACCCCAACACAAGATTTAAACGGGCCAGAATCGCCAAAACTGTGAGTATTGATGACCAACACGTAAATGCACCACGGGTTCGTTAATCATGGAAATCACTCCGGGAGCCCAAAACCGTGAGTAATTGTCTACGAAACGGGCCAGAATCGGCCAAAACTGTGAGTGTTGATGACCGACACATAAGCGCACCTTGCGGTTCTAGAACCATGGAAATCGCTTTCGGACCCCCAAACGGTGAGTAATAGTCCATGAAACAGGCCAAAATCGGTAAAAACTGTGAGTGTTGATGACCGACACGTAAACGCACCCTGGGGTTCGTTAATCGTGGAAATCACTGCGGGACCCCAATATAGTACGAAACGGGCCAGAATCGGCCAAAACTGTGAGTGTTGATGACCGACATGTAAACGCACCACGGGGTTCGTTAATCATGGAAATCACTCTGGGAACCTAAAACTGTGAGTATAAGACCACGAAACGGGCCAGAATCGGCCGAAACTGTGATTGTTGATGAGCGACACGTAAACGCACCTTGGGGATCAACAACTATGGAAATCGCTTCGGGACCCCAAAATGGTAAGTAATAGTGCACGAAACGTGTCAGAATTGGCAAAAACTATGAGTGCTGATGACCGACACGTAAAGGCACCCCAGGGTTCGTTAATCATGAAAAAAAATACCCTGGGACCCAAAAACAGTGAGTAATAGTCCACGAAACGGGCCAGAATCGGCGAAACATGTGAGCGTTGATGATCGACATCTAAACGCACCCCGGTGTTCGCTAATCATGGAAATCACTCCGGGGGCCCAAAATAGTGAGTAATAGTCCACAAAAAGGGCCAGAATCGGCCAAAACTGTGAGTGTTGATGACCGACACGTAAACGCACCACGGGGTTCGCCAGTCGTGGAAATCACTTCGGGACCCCGACATTGAGTATTAGTCCAAGAAACGGGCCAAAGTCGACCCAAACTGCGAGTCCTTTCGACCAACACGTAAGCACTCCTTGGGGTTCGACAACCATGGAAATCGCTTTGGGACCACAAAACGTTGAGTAAGAGTCCACGAAACGGGTCCGAAACGATAAAAACCACGAGTGCTGATGATCGACACGTGAACACAGACCGGGGTTCGTTAATCGTGGAAATCACTCTGGAACCCCAACACAGTACGAAACGGGCCAGAATCGGCCAAAACTGTGAGTGTTGATGACTGGCACGTAAACGCACCCCGGGGTTCGTAATCATGGAAATCACTCCTGGAGCCCAAAACTGTGAGTAATATTCCATGAAACGGGCCAGAATCGGCCAAAACTGTGAGTGTTGATAACCGACACGTAAGTGCACCTTGGGGTTCGACAACCATGGAAATTGCTTTGGGACCCCAAAACAGCGAGTAATAGTCCATGAAACAGGCCAGAATCGGTCAAAACTGTGAGTGTTGATGACCGACACGTAAACGCACCCCATGGTTCGTTAATTGTGAAAATCAGTCCGGGACCCCAAAAAGTGAGTTACAGTCCAAGAAACGGGACAGAATCGGCTAAAACCACGAGTGTTGATGACCGACTCCTAAGCGCACCTTGGGGATCAATGACTATGGAAATCACTTCGGGACCCCAAAACGGTGCGTAATAGTGCATGACCGACACGAGTGTTGATGACCGACACGTAAAGGCATCCCGGGGTTCATTAATCATGAAAAAATACTCCGGGACCCCAAAACAGTGCGTAATAGTCCATGAAACGGGGCAGAATCGGCCAAACATTTGAGTGTTGATGACCGACATGTAAAGCACCCCGGTGTTCGATAATCATGGAAATCACTCCGGGAGCCCAAAACAGTGAGTAATAGTCCACGAAAAGGGTAAGAATCGGCCAAAGTGTGAGTGTTGATGACCGACACATAAACTCACCAAGGGGTTCGTTAATAGTCCAAGAAACGGGCCAGAATCGACCCAAACTGCGAGTCCTAACGACCAACACGTAAGCACTCCTTGGGGTTCGACAACCATGGAAATTGCTTTGGGACCACAACGGTGAGTAATAGTCCACGAAACGGGTCCGAAACGACAAAAACCACAAGTGTTGATGATCGACACGTAAACGCACCCCGGGGTTCGTTAATCGTGGAAATCACTGCGGGACCCCAACACAGTACGAAACGTGCCAGAATCGGCCAAAACTGTGAGTGTTGATGACCGACATGTAAACGCACCACGGGGTTCGTTAATCATGGAAATCACTCCGGGAGCCCAAAACTGTGAGTAATAGTCCACGAAACGGGCCAGAATCGGCTGAAACTGTGAGTGGTGATGACCGACACATAAGCGCAACTTGGGGTTCTACAACCATGGAAATCTCTTTGGGACCCCAAATCGGTGAGTAATAGTTCACGAAACGGGTCAGAATCGACAAAAACCGCGAGTGTTGATGACCGACACATAAGTGCACCTTGGGGTTCGACAACCATGGAAATCGCTTTGGGATCCCAAAACGGCGATAATACCATGAAACAGGCCAGAATCTGTCAAAACTGTGAGTGTTGATGACCGACACGTAAACGCACCCCGGGGTTCGTTAATCGTAAAATCACTCCAGGACACCAAAAAGTGAGTAATAGTCCAAGAAACGGGACAGAATAGGCCAAAACCGCGAGTGTTGATGACCGACACGTAAGCGCACCTTGGGGATCAACAACTATGGAAATCGCTTCGGGAACCCAAAACGGTGAGTAATAGTGCACGAAACGTGTTAGAATAGGCAAAAACAGTGAGTGTCGATGACCGACACGTAAAGGCACCTCGGGGTTTGTTAATCATGAAAAAATACTCCGGGACCCCAAAACAGTGAGTAATAGTCCACGAAACGGGCCAGAATCGGCCAAACATGTGAGTGTTGATGACCGACATGTAAACGCACCCCGGTGTTCGTTAATCATGGAAATCACTCCAGGAGCCCAAAACAGTGAGTAATAGTCCACGAAACAGGCCAGAATCGGCCGAAACTTTGAGTGTTGATAACCGACACGTAAACGCACCTTGGGGTTCGACAACCATGGAAATCACGTTGGGACCATAAAACGGTGAGTAATAGTCCACGAAACGGGACCGAAACGACAAAAACCACGAGTGTTAATGATCACCACGTAAACACACCCCGGGGTTCGTTAATCGTGGAAATCACTCTGGAACCCCAACACAGTACGAAACGGGCCAGAATCGGCCAAAACTGTGAGTGTTGATGACTGGCACGTAAACGCACCCCGGGGTTCGTACTCATGGAAATCACTCCGGGAGCCCAAAACTGTGAGTAATAGTCCACGAAATGGGCCATAATCGGCGAAAACTATGAGTGTTGATGACCGACACGTAAGTGCACCTTGGGGTTCGACAACCATGGAAATTGCTTTGGGACCCCAAAACAGCGAGTAATAGTCCATGAAACAGGCCAGAATCGGTCAAAACTGTAAGTGTTGATGACCGGCACGTAAACACACCCCATGGTTCGTTAATCGTGAAAATCAGTCCGGGACCCCAAAATGTGAGTTACAGTCCAAGAAACAGGACAGAATCGGCTAAAACCACGAGTGTTGATGACCGACACGTAAGCGCACCTTGGGGATCAACGACTATGGAAATCGCTTCGGGACCCCAAAACGGTGCGTAATAGTGCATGAAACGTGCCAGAATTGGCAAAAACTGTGAGCGTTCATGACCGACACATAAAGGCATCCCGGGGTTCCTTAATCATGAAAAATACTCCGGGACCCCAAAACAGTGAGTAATACTCCATGAAACGGGGCAGAATCGGCCAAACATGTGAGTGTTGATGACCGACATGTAAAGCACCCCGGTGTTCGATAATCATGGAAATCACTCCGGGAGCCCAAAACAGTGAGTAATAGTCCACGAAAAGGGTAAGAATCGGCCAAAGTGTGAGTGTTGATGACCGACACGTAAACTCACCCCGGGGTTCGTTAATCGTGGAAATCACTCCGGGACCCCAAAAGAGTGAGTAATAGTCCACGAAACGGTCCAGAATCGGCCAACACTGTGAGTGTTGATGACCGACACATAAACGCACCCTGGGGTTCTTTAATAGTGGAATTCACTCCGAGGCCCCAAAACCGTGAGTAATAGACCACAAAACGGACCAGAATCAGCCAAAACTGTGAGTGTTGATGACCGACACGTAAGCGCACCTTGGGGTTCAACAACTACGGAAATCGCTTCGGGGCCCCAAAACGGTGAGTAATAGTCCACGAAACGGGTCAGAATTGGCTCAAACTGTGAGTGTTGATGACGGACACGTAAACGCACCCCAGGGATCATCAATCGTGGAAATCGCTCTGGGACCCCAAAACATTGAGTTATAGTGCACGAAACGGACCAAAATCGGCCAGAATTGTGAGTCCTAACGAGTGTTGATGACCGACACGTAAACGCACCCTGGGGTTCGTCAATCGTGGAAATCACTTCGGGACCCCGAAACTGAGTAATAGTCCAAGAAACGGGCCAGAATCGACCCAAACTGCGAGTCCTAACGACCAACACGTAAGCACTCCTTGGGGTTCGACAACCATGCATGGAAATTGCTTTGGGACCACAACGGTGAGTAATAGTCCACGAAACGGGTCTGAAACGACAAAACCACAAGTGTTGACGATCGACACGTAAACGCACCCTGGGGTTCGTTAATCGTGGAAATCACTCCGGGACCCCAACACAGTACGAAACGTGCCAGAATCGGCCAAAACTGTGAGTGTTGATGACCAACATGTAAACGCACCATGGGGTTCGTTAATCATGGAAATCACTCCGGGAGCCCAAAACTGTGAGCAATAGTCCACGAAACGGGCCAGAATCGGCCGAAACTGCGAGTGGTGATGACCGACACATAAGCGCAACTTGGGGTTCTACAACCATGGAAATCGCTTTGGGACCCCAAATCGGTGAGTAATAGTCCACGAAACGGGTCAGAATCGACAAAAACCGCGAGTGTTGAGGACCGACACGTAAACGCACCCCGGGGTTCATTAATCGTGGAATTCACTCCGGGACCCCAAAAGAGAGTAGTTGTCCACAAAACGGGCCACAATCAGCCAAAACTATGAGTGTTGATGACCGACACGTATGCGCACCCTGGGTTCAACAACAATGGAAATGACTTCGGGACCCCAAAACGGTGAGTAATAGTCCACGAAAAGGGTCAGAATTGGCCCAAACCGTGAGTGTTGACGACGGACACGTAAACGCACCCCGGGGATAATCAATCGTGGAAATCGCTTTGGGACCCCAAAACATTGAGTAATAATGCACAAAACAGATCAGAATCGACCAAAATTTTAAGTGTTGATGACCGACACGTAGACGCACATCGGGGTTCGTTAATCATGGAAATCACTCCAGGACCCCAACACAGTGAGTAAGTCCACAAAATGAGCCAGAATCAGCCAAAACTGTGAGTGTTAATGACCGACACGTAAATGCACCCCGGGGTTCGTTAATCATGAAAATCACTCCAGGAGCCCAAAACAGTGAGTAATATTCCATGAAACGGGCCAGAATCGGCCAAAACTATGAGTGTTGATGACCGACACGTAGGCGCACCTTGGGGTTCGACAACCTTGGAAATCGCCTTGGGACCCCAAAACGGTGAGTAATAATCCATGAAACAGGTCAGAATCGGTCAAAACCATGAGTGTTGATCACGAACACGTAAACGCACCCTGGGGATCGTCAATCGTGGAATTCACTTTGGACCCCATAACGGTGAGTAATAGTGCATGAAACGAAGCAGAATCAACCAAAATTGTGAGTCTTGATGACCGACACATAAACGGACCCCCAGGTTCGTCAATCGTGGAAATCACTCCAGGACACCAAAACTCAGTAATAGTCCAAGAAACAGGCCACAATAAGCCCAAACTGTGATTGTTGATGACCAACACGTAAGCGCACCTTGGGGTTTGACAACCATGGAAATAGCTTCGGGACCCAAAACGGTGATTAATAGTCCATGAAACGGGCCAGAATCGACAAAAACCGTGAGTGTTGATGACCGACACATAAACGCACCCCGGGGTTCTTTCATCGTCGAATTTACTCCGGGGTCCAAAAACAGTGAGTAATAGTCCACGAAACGGGCCAGAATTAGCCAAAACTGTGAGTGTTGATGACCGACACGTCAGCGCCCCTTGGGGTTCAACAAGTATGGAAATCACTTCGGGACCCCAAAACGGTGAGTAATAGTCCTTGAACCGGGTCAGAATTGGCTCAAACTGTGAGTGTTGACGACGGACGCATAAACGCACCAAAGGGATCGCTAATCATGGAAATCGCTCTGGGACCCCAAAACGCTAAGTAATAGTGCATGAAACGGACCAGAATCCACCAAAATTGTGAGTGTTGATGACAGACACGTAAATGCACCCCGGGGTTCGTCAATCGTTGAAATCATTTCGGGACCCCGAAATTGAGTAATAGTCCAACAAACAGGCCAGAATCGGCCCAAACTGCGAGTCCTGACGACCAACACTAAGCACGCCTTGGGTTCAACAACCATGGAAATTGCTTTGGGACCACAAAACAGTGAGTAATAGTCCACGAAACGGGTCAGAATCGACAAAAACCGCGAGTGTTGATGACCGACACGTAAACGCACCCCAGGGTTCGTTAATCGTGGAATTCACTCCGGGACCCCAAAAGAGTGAGTAATAGTCCACGAAACGGGACACAATCAGCCAAAACTATGAGTGTTGATGACCGACTCGTATGTGTACCCTGGGGTTCAACAACAATAGAAATCGCTTCGGGATCCCAATACGGTGAGTAATAGTCCACGAAACGGGTTAGAATTGGCTCAACCTGTGAGTGTTGACGACCGACACTTAAACGCACCCCGGGGATCGCCAATCGTGGAAATCGCTCTGGGACCCCAAAATGTTGAGTAATAGTGCACCAAACGGACCAGAATCAGCCAAAATTGTGAGTGTTGATGAACGACATGTAAACGCATCTCGGGGTTCGTTAATCGTGGAAATGACTCCGGGACCCGAACACAGTGAGTAATAGTCCACCAAAGAAGCCAGACTCGGTCAAAACTGTGAGTGTTGATGACCGACACGTAAACGCACCCCGGGGTTCATTAATCGTAGAAATCACTCCGGGACCCCAACACAGTGAGTGGTAGTCCATGAAATGAGCCAGAATCGGCCAAAACTGTGGGTGTTGATGACCGACACGTAAACGCACCTTGGGGATCAACAACTATGGAAATCGCATCGGGACCCCAAAAGGTAAGTAATAGTGCACGAAATGTGTCAGAATTGGCAAAAACTGTGAGTGTTCATGACCGACACGTAAAGGCACCCCGGGGTTCGTTAATCATGAAAAAATACTCTGGGACCCCAAAACAGTGAGTAATAATACACGAAACGGGCTAGAATCGGCCAAACATGTGAGTGTTAATGATCCACATGTAAACGCATCCCGATGTTCGTTAATCATGGAAATGACTCCGGGGGCCCAAAACAGTGAGTAATAGTCCACGAAAAGGGCCAGAATCGGCCAAAACTGTGAGTGTTGATGACCGACACGTAAACCCACCCCGGGGTTCGTCAGTCATGGAAATCACTTTGGGACCCCGAAACTGAGTAATAGTCCAAGAAACGGGCCAGAGTCGACCCAAACTGCGAGTCCCGATGACCAACATGTAAGCACTCTTTGGGGTTCGACAACCATGGAAATCACTTTGGGACCACAAAACGGTGAGTAATAGTCCACAAAACGGGTCCGAAACGACAAAAACCATGAGTGTTGATGATCGACACGTAAACGCACCCTGGGGTTTGTTAATCATGGAAATCACTCCGCGACCCCAACACAGTAGGAAACGGGCCAGAATCGGCCAAAACTGTGAGTGTTGATGACCGACCCGTAAACGCACCACGTGGTTCGTTAATAATGGAAATCACTCCGGGAGCCCAAAACTGTGAGTAATAGTCCACGAAACGGGCCAGAATCGGCCAAAACTGTGAGTGTTGAAGACCGACACATAAGCGCACTTGGCGGTTCGTTGGGACCCCAAAACGGTGAGTAATAGTCCATGAAACAGGCCAGAATTGGTCAAAACTGTTAGTGTTGATGACCGACACGTAAACGCACCCCGGGGTTCGTTAATTGTGGAAAAAACTCCGGGACCCAAAAACTGTGATGAATAGTCCACGAAAGGTGCCAGAATCGGCCAAAACTATGACTATTGATGACAGACACATAAACGCACCCCGAGGTTCTTTAATCATGGATTTCTCTCCGGGGCCCCAAAACAGTGAGTATTGTCCATGAAACGGGCCAGAATCAGCCAAAACGGTGAGTGTTGATGACCGACACGTAAGCGCACCATGCGGTTCAACATGTATGGAAATCGGTTCAGGACCCCAAAACGGTGAGTAATAGTCCACGAAATGGGTCAGAATTGGCTCAAACTATGAGTATTGACGACGGACACGTAAACGCACCCCGGTGATCGTCAATCGTGGAAATGCTCTGGGACCCCAAAACACCGAGTAATAGTGCATGAAACGGACCAGAATCAGCCAAAATTGTGAGTGTTGATGACCGACATGTAAACGCACCCTGGGGTTTGTCAATCGTGGAAATCACTTCGGGACCCCGAAGCTGAGTAATAGTCCAAGAAACGGGCCAGAATCGGCCAAAACAGTGAGTGTTGATGACCGACCCATAAACAAACCCCGGGTTCGTTAATCATGGAAATCACTCCGGAGCCCAAAACCGTAAACCCACGAGGATTCAGGTCATAAAATCCTGGGACCAAAACGAGTAATAGTCAAGAAAGCGGGCGGTCGACCCAAAGCTGCGATCAGGTGATGATGCAATAAGCACTCCTTGAGGTTCGACAACCTTAAATCACTGGGACCCACAAAGCGGTGAGTAATAGTCCACAGCAGGTCGGCGACAAAAACCATGAGTGTTGATGATAAACCGTAAGCGCGAGTTAGTTAATCGTGAAATCACTCCGACCAAACAGTAGAAGCGGGCCAGAATCGGCCAAAAACAGCGAGTGTTGATGACCCGACGTATAGCGCTGGGGTTCGTTAATCATGGAAATCACTCCGGGACCCCAAAGCGGCGGTAATAGTCCATGAAACAGGCGAGAATCGGTCAAAACTGTGAGTGTTGATGGCCCACCGTAAGCGCACAGAGGTTACGTTAATCGTGAAAATCACTCAGGACCCCAAAAGTGAGTAATAGTCAAAAGCGGGCGAGAATCGGCAAAACCATGATGTTGATGACCGTGTAAAGCGCACCTAAGGATCAAGAACTATGGAAATCGCCGGGACCCCAAAAGGTGAGTAATAGTGCCGCAGCGATGTCAAATTGGCAAAAACAGTGAGTGTTGATGGCACAGCGTAAAAGGCACCCAGGGTTTTAATCATGAAAAAATACTCGGGACCCCAAGCGGTGAGTAATAGTCCATGAAAGCGGGCGAATGGTCAAACAAGTGAGTGTTGATGGCCGACATGTAGCACACCTGTGTTAGTTAATCATGAAATCACTCCGGAGCCCAAAACAGTGAGTAATAGTCCCGCGACAGGCATTCAAAAGCGTGATGTTGATGACCGTATAAGCGGACCTTGGGTTAAACATGAAATCACTTTGGGACCACAAGCGGTGAGTAATAGTCTAAGAAACAGGTCGGGAATTAAAAACCACAGTATTGATTATCGACCGTAAGCACCCCCGGGTTACGTTAATCGTGGAAATCACTCAGGACCATCACCGATGCGAAATAGCGAATCGGCCAAAAGCTGTGATGTTGATGACGACCGTAGCGCACTCGGGGTTCGTTAATCATGGAAATCCTCCAGGAGCCCAAAACGGTGAGTAATAGTCACAAGCGGGCAGAATCGGCCAAAATTGAGTGTTGATGATGCGTAATAAGTGCACCTTGAGGTTCGACAACCATGGAAATCGCTGGGACCCCAAAATGGCGAGTAATAGTCCATAAACGGGACAGAATCGGTGAAAGCTGTAGTGTTGATGACCGACAAATGCGCACCCAGGTTCGTTAATCGTGAAACTCCGGGACCCCAAAAGTGATTCTGATTCAAAAGCGGGCGAATCGGCTTAAACCGCGAGTGTTGATGACCAACACGTAAGCGCACCTGAGATCAACGATTATGGAAATCGCTTGGGACCCCAAGCGGTGCATAATAGTCCTGAAACATGTCAGAATTGGCAAAAACTGTGAGTGTTGATGACCGACACGTAAAAGGCACCCCGGGTTCGTTAATCATGAAAAAAATACTCGAGACCCCAAATGATAGTGAGTCAAAGCAGGGGCAGAATCGGCCAAACATGGAGTGTTATGACCCACATGTAAGCACTTCCGGTGTTCGTTAATCATAAATCACTCGGGATCCCAAGCGGTGAGTAATAGTCCACGAAAAGGTGAAATCGGCCAAAAGCGTGAGTGTTGATGATGCATTCACCACAGGGTTAGATGTCATGGAAACATTCAGGACCCCAAAAGAGTGAGTAATAGTCCAAAGCGAATGAATCAGCCAAACTATGAGTGTTGATGACCGACCGTAAGCGCACCTGGGTTCAACAACTATGGAAATCGCTTGGGACCCCAAGCGGTGAGTAATAGTCCACGAAATGTCGAATTGGCTCAAGCTGAGTGTTGATGATGCGACCGCGTAAACGCACGAGGGTTGATCAATCGTAAATCACTTGGGACCCAAGCGAGTAATGGTCAAAGCGGGCGAATCGGCCAACAAGCAGTCTAACGATAACCATGGAAATCGCTTTGGGACGAAGCGGTGAGTAATAGTCCACAAGCGGGTAGAAGCGGCAAAAACCACGGTGTTGATGATCGACCGTAACGCACCTGAGGTTCGTTAATCATGAAATCACTGGGACCCCAATATAATGCAAGCAGGCCAGAATGGCCAGCGCGAGTGTTGATGACCGACTGTAGCAAAGCGCACCCAGGGGTTAGTTAATCATGAAATCACTCAGGAACCTAAAGCTGTGAGTAAACCACGAGCAGGCCAGAATCGGCCGAACTGTTATTGTTGATGGCGACCGTAAACGCGCAGGTCAACAACTGGAGAAATAACGGGACCCCAAAGCGGTGAAGTAATAGTGCGAAAGCGTGTCGAGTGGCAAAAACTATGAGTGTGCGATGGCCAGACACGTAAAAGCGCGGAGTTCGTTAATCATGAAAAAAAATCACAGGACCCCAAAGCGGTGAGTAATAGTCACGAAGCGGGCGAGAATCGGCCAAACATGGCGTTGATGATCGACATCGCGCCCGGTGTTCGCTAATCATGAAATCACTCGGGGCCCAAAATGGTAGTAATCACAAAAAGGGCGAATAAAGCTGGCAGTGTTGATGACCGACAATAAGCGCACCCAGAGGTTAGCCGATCGTGGAAATCACTTTGGGACCCGACATTGAGTAATAGTCAAAGCGGGCAGAAATCGGCCCAAAGCTGCGAGTCCTTTTGACCAACACGTAAGCACTCCTTGAGGTTGACAACCATGGAAATCGCTTTGGGTCCACAAAGCGGTGAGTAAGTCACAAGCGGGTCGAAACGACAAAACCACGAGTGTTGATGATGGCATAAAGCGCAAGGGTTAGATTAATCGTGGAAATCTCCGGGACCCCAACCGCGATGCAAAGCAGGCAGAATGGCCAAAGCTGTAGTATTGATGACCAACCGTAAATGCACCACAGAGGTTAATCATGGAAATCACTCCGGGAGCCCAAAACCGTGAGTAATTGTCTCAAAGCGGGCCAGAATCGGCCAAAACTGTGAGTGATGGCCGACACATAGCGCACCTTGCGGTTCTACAACCATAAATCTTCGGACCCCAAAGCGGTGAGTAATAGTCCATGAACAGGCCAAAATCGGTAAAAACTGTAGTGTTGATGGCCGAAACCGTAGCGCACCCAGAGGTTCGTTAATCATGAAATCCTGCGGGACAATATAATAGCAAGCGGGCGAGAATCGGCCAAAAGCTGTGAGTGTTGATGACGACATAAGCACCGGGGTTTGTTAATCATGGAAATCACTCTGGGAACCTAAACTGTAGTATAAGACCACGAAAGCAGGCCAGAATCGGCCAAAACTGTGATTGATGGCGACGTAGCGCACCTTGAGGATCAACAACTATGGAAATCAACCGGGACCCCAAAGCGGTAAGTAATAGTGCAAGCGATGTCGGTGGCAAAACTATGAGTGTTGATGACCGACCGTAAAGGCACCAGGGTTTGTTAATCATGAAAAAATACCTGGACCCCAAAACGGTGATAATAGTCCATGAAGCGGGCAGAATCGGAAACATGTGAGCGTTGATGATCGACATCACTTGCGGTGTTTAGCTAATCATGGAAATCACTCGGGGCCCAAAATAGTGAGTAATAGTCCACAAAAGGGCGAATCGGCAAAACTGCGAGAGTGTTGATGGCCGACCACGTAAAGCGCTCCCGAGGGGTTACATCGGTCGTGGAAATCACTGGGACCCCGACGGTGAGTAATAGTCAAAAGCGGGCCAAAATCGGCCAAACTGCGAGTCCTTTGACCAACACGTAAACCTTTGCTTGGGTTCGACAACCATAAATCGCTTTGGGACCACAAAGCGGTGAGTAATAGTCCACAAGCGGGTCGAAGCGAAAAAAACCACAGTGTTGATGATCGACACGTAACGCACCCAAGGTTCGTTAATGTTGAAATCACTCAGGACCCCAACACTGATGCAAGCGGGCGAAATCGGAAAAGCAGTATTGATGACCAACACGTAAATGCACCGAGGTTCGTGAATCAAAATCACTCAGGGCCCAAAACCGTGAGTAATAGTCCTAAAGCGGGCCAGATCGGCCAAAACTGTGAGTGTTGATGATGAGCACATAAAGCGCACTTGGGTTCTACAACCATGGAAATCGCTGGGACCCCAAAGCGGTGAGTAATAGTCCATGAAACGGCAAAATCGGTCCAAAGCGTGTTATTGATGACCGAACAACGCACCCGAGTTCATTAATTGTAAATCCTCGGGACCCCAAAACTGTGAGTAATAGTCCAAGAAAGGTGCGGAATAAAACAATCAGTATTTATAGCGGACATAAATACCCGAGGTCCTTTAATAAGTAAATTCACTCCGGGGCCCCAAAACGGTAGTAATAGTCCATGAAATGGGCCAGAATGAGCCAAAGTGTGAGTGTTGATGACCGACAAAGCACACCATGGGGTTCAACAAGTATGGAAATCGCTCGGGACCCCAAAGCGGTGAGTAATAGTCCACAATGGGTGAAATTGGCTCAAACTATGAGTATTGACGGACACGTAACGCCCGAGGATGCGTCAATGTGAAATCGCTCTGGACCCCAAAGCAGTGAGTAATAGTGCATGACGGACTGAATCATCAAAAATTGTGATTGTCGTGATGACAAATAAAAGCACCACAGGGTTTGTCAATCGTGGAAATCACTTTGGGACCGAAGCTAAGTAATAGTCCAAGAAAGCGGGCAGAATCGGCCAAAACAGTGAGTGTTGATGACCGACCCGTACTTACCAGGTTCGTTAATCATGAAATCACTCTGGTAGCCCAAAACTGTGATAATAGTCCACGCAAGCAGGCCCGATAAAGGCTGAGTGTTGATGACCGACACATAAGTGCACCTTGGGGTTCAACAACCATGGAAATCGCTTTGGGATCCCAAAGCGTGAGTAATAGTCCATGAAACAGGCGAATCGGTCAAAACTGTAGTGTTGATGAGCGACGTACGTCGCGCACCGAGGTTCGTTAATTGTGGAAATCTACGGGACCCCTAAACTGCAGTAATAGTCCATGAAAGGTGCAGAATCGGCAAAAATATCAGTATCTATGCGAGACACATAAGCACCCGAGTTCTTTAATCGTAAAATTCACTCCGGGCCCAAAAACAGTGAGTAATAGTCCATGAAACAGGCGAGAATCGGTCAAGCTGTGAGTGTTGATGCGATCGCACCTGGGGTTTAATTGTGGAAATCACTGGGACCCAAAAGCTGTGAGTAATAGTCCATGAAAGTGCGAGAATCGGAAAATACAGTATCTATGACGGACACGCCACTTGCCCGGGGTTCTTTAATCGTGGAATTCACTCAGGGCCCCAAAAGCAGTGAGTAATAGTCCATGAAATGGCGAGAATCAACCAAAATGTAGTGTTGATGACCAACATAAGCGCCCATGGGGTTCAACAAGTATGGAAATAAACGGGACCCCAAAGCGGTGAATAATAGTCCATGAAATGGGTGGAATTGGCTCCAAACTATGAGTATTGATGACCGGACACGTCACTTCCAGGGGATCAATCGTGGAAATCGCTTTGGGACCCCAAAGCGCTGAGTAATAGTGCGAAAGCGGACCATAATTAGCCAAAATTGTGACATGATGACCGACACGTAAGCACCACAGGGTTTGTCGTGAAAATCACTTCGGGACCCGAAGCTGAGTAGTCAATGACGAAGAAAGCCAAAACAGTGAGTGTCGATGGCGACCGTCGCACTTTGGGGTTCGTTAATCATGGAAATCACTCGGGCCCAAAGCGTGAGTAATAGTCCATAAAGCGGCTGAATTAAAACATGGTGTTGATGATCGACCGTAAAACGCACCTGAGGGTTATTTAATCGTGGAAATCCTGCGGGACTAATATAATACGAAGCGGGCTAGAATCGGCCAAAACTGTGAGTGTTGATGACGACATGTAAGCGCACCCAGGGTTCGTTAATCATGGAAATCACTCAGGGACCTAAAGCGTGAGTATAAGACCACAAGCAAAGGGCGAAAGCGAAAGCTGTGATTGTTGATGACACGCATGCGCGCTTTGAGGATCAACAACTGGAAATCGCCGGACCCCAAAGCGGTGAAAATAGTGCAGCGATATGCAGTGGCAAAACTAAAGTGCTGATGGCCGACACGTAAAAGCACCCAGTTCGTTAATCATGAAAAAATACCAGGACCCCAAAGCAGTGAGTAATAGTCCGCAAGCGGGCAGAATCGGCGAAACATGGCGTTGATGATCGACATCTATCGCGCAGTGTTAGCTAATCATGGAAATCACTCCGGGGCCCAAAATAGTGAGTAATAGTCACAAAAGAGGCGAATCGGCCAAAGCATGAGTGTTGATGACCGACAAATAAGCGCACCGAGGTTCGCCAATCGTGGAAATCACTTGGGACCCAAGCATTGAGTAATAGTCCGAAGCGGGCAAATCGACAAAAACTGCGGTCCTTCGACCAACCGTAAGCACTCCTTGAGTTTCGACAACCATGGAAATAACTTTGGGACCACAAAGCGGTGAGTAATAGTCCACAAGCGGGTCGAAGCGACAAAAACAGTGTTGATGATCGACCGTAAAGCACCCAAGGTTCGTTAATCGTAAATCACTCAGGACCCCAACACGATGCGAAGCGGGCGAATCGGCCAAAACTGTGAGTATTGATAACCAACGTAAATGCACCAGTTCGTTAATCATGGAAATCACTCAGGGCCCAAAAGCGAGTAATAGTCTCACAAGCGGGCCAGAATCGGCAAAACTGTGAGTGTTGATGGCCAGACACATAGCGCACCTTGGGTTCTACAACCATAAATCGCTGGGACCCCAAAGCGGTGAGTAATAGTCCATGAAACAGGCCAAATCGGTAAAAACTGTGAGTGTTGATGGCCGACACGTAGCGCACCACAGGGTTCGTTAATCATGAAAATCACTCACGGGACCCCAATATAGTGCAAGCGGGCAGAATCGGCCAAAGCATGAGTGTTGATGACCGACATAAAACAGGGTTAATCATAAATCACTTTATTTTATTTTGTTTCTTACAACAAAATACATGTTGTTCTATTTTATTTTTTCAAGTTTTTTGTTTTGTTTTATGCATTATTTATTTTCTTTTGGTTTTTGCTTTATTTTTAATTCTTTTTGCTTTTAGGTCAGCAAAATTATAAACTTTCTGTTTGTACCATTAGTTTTCAAATTTGAATTCTTTGAAATTTGTGTGAATCCTAAGTTTGTGAGCTCAACAAAGCGTAGAGAGGCGGGCTTATAAACGGTGTGGCGCCCTTGATTGCGAGGTTTTCAAATTTATAGTTTTCAAATGAACTCGAAAAAGTTGGCATAGCATGTGCATGTACAAAGCGGACAATGGTATCATACTCGTCTTTACAAAGTTGGCATGGTATCATCATGATAGTTGCGGAGAAAGTCTTCACTTTTCTTACTTGTGTCGTTTGCTTATTCGCGTAACCATGGATAATCTTCATCGTTTATCGGGATGCTTGGGTCAGCCTTGACTTTGAAGGGAATTTCATGAAACTTTTCATACTCTTGAGACATGTTTGTCTTGCCCTCCACTCCCAGGATGTCCTTTTCTGAAAGAACTATGTGGCGCTTTGGCTCATTGTATGATGTATTAAGCTTCCTTATCTTTTCTTTTCCTCGATGCAGGTGGACATGTCCTTCACATAGATAACCTGTTCCACATCATTGGCTAGGAATGACGGTTCGTCGTGTACCCAAGATTTTCAGATCCTTTTGTCATTCCGTCTTGTGGGTCTACACTTACCCGCCTCTGACGATGGACCCACTTGCACTTAAACAAAGGGACCTTAAAATCTACTCCGTAGTCAAGTTCCCATATGTCTACTATGTAACCATAATATGTGTCATTTCCTTGTCGGTTCTGCATCAGCGGACACCGCTGTTTTAGTTAGTGCTCTTTTCATCTTGGTCAATCGTGTAAAATGTATTCCCATTTATCTCGTATCCTTTCCAAATCATTCTGATCGAAGATGGTCCCTGGACAACAAGTACATCTCACAAACAATGCTGTCACCTCGGGCGTGTTTCCAACCAAGCTCTGAAAGTCTGATGTGTTACATGTAATCCGATCGTCGCCTTTGCTCGGGTGTTTGGAACCAGACTATTCTTGTGTTCATCGACATCTGGGGTCACCAAGGTAGAGTTACGTAGAAGCTGTGTAGTGTGCTTGAGACCAAGAATATCCGTCCGACATATTATTGAGTCCCTTCAAGCGTGCCTTTTCGGTCAGTCTCCCCTCATACCGTGATTTGGGAGACCTATCTTCTTAAGGCCAGGAATGAAGTCAACACAAAACCCATGACATCCTGTGTTTGATGGCCCATGGAGATGCTTCCTTCCGGCCTAAGCGATTCTGAACATATTTCTTTAGGACTCCATGAACCTCTCAAAGGGTACATATTGTGTGAAATCACGGGCCCCGAATGACAATCTCGTCGACTAGATGAACTAGGGCGTGCGTCATGATATTGAAGAAGGATGGTGGGAACACAAGCTCGAAGCCCGACAAGACATTTAGCCACATCACTCCTTAGCGTTGTACGATTTCTGGATCGATGACCTTCGAGATATTGCATTGAGGAATGCACATAGCTTCACAATGGATAATCGGCGTTTTTGGTGAAGCCCCGCAATGCAGCGGGAAGCAGTTGCGTCATAATCACGTGGCAGTCATGAGACTTTAGGTTCGGAACTTTTCTACGGCATATTTATTATTCCTTTATATTCGACGAAAGAAGTAGGGACCTTCATCTTGAGCAGGCATTGAAGAATATTTCTTTCTCTTCTTTAAAAACATAGTGGCAGGACCTTCATCTTGCTTGAGCATGCCCTCTTTTTTGTCAAGCGTTGCAGGTCCTCTCGTGCCTCGGTGTATCTTTTGTCTTCACTTACGCCCAAAGCCTAGCGAGTTCACGCAAAGGTTCTTAGTCCGTGCATCACGTCGATCGAAGCGGGCCTCTAGGTCTTTCGGTAGGGTAGGTCCCAAAATATAGATTTCTTCTTCCACATGGGTGCGTGATTCTCGCGTCATTGAACAGCTAGTCCGCGGGACCCTTTCCAAAGATTACGTGTAAATCATTGACCATAGCAAGTCGTGATCACAGTGCGCATGGCGGGCTTCTTCGGTGATCTGCCTCGCCTTTGAAATGCTTGCCTTTCTTTCGACATTGATGGTTGGTGGAAGAAATCGGCGATGGCCGTACATTCTTCTGCAGCTTCCGGTATATACTATCGATGTCAAAGTAAACAGTCGTGCATGCGTGGTATCCCTTGTTTGTCATCACGAAAGGTTCTTGAGGCGGGCCAATTGTTGATGGTCACGAACACAGCTTTAGGTCAAATTCCTCCTTTTGTGGTCATCCGCATGTACACCGTTTCCATTCCACAGCTGTAAAGTTCTTCAACTAATGGCCTTAGGTACACATCAATGTCGTTGCCGGGTTGCTTAGGGCCTTGGATGAGAAGCGGCATCCTAATGAACTTCCGCTTCATGCACATCAGGAGGAAGGTTATACATACATAGAGTCACGGGTCAGGTGCTGTGATTGCTGCTCTGCTCCCGAAAGGATTAATGCCATCCGGCAAAAGCAAACCATCGTTCCTTGGGTCCTTTGCAAACTCATCGATACTTTCTCGATTTTTCTCCCTGCGACCCGTCGGTGGGTGCTCTCAACTTCCGTCATTCTTACGGTCCTCAACATGCCATCGCATCAACTTGGCATGCTCTCCGTTTCGAGCAGACGTTTCAACCGTGGTATTATAGGAGCATACCACATCACCTTGGGAACCCTCTTCTGGGAGGCTTGCAAATCAACATCACCGGGTCATCTAAATGCGATCTTATACCATGATACACCTTGGGCATGCGTTCAGATCCTTTAGGCACCGAGGTAGAGGATGCAGTCATTAGGGCATGCATGTATCTTCTCCACCTCCAATCCTAGAGGGCATCGACCTTCTTATTTGCATATATCTTGTCAGGCAATTCGTTATCCTTTGGAAGCTTCTTCTTCATTATTTTGTAGCTTCTCAAATCCTTTATCACCAT
>JAHIAM010002738.1:0-21713 GCA_021605205.1 Aegilops longissima
ATGTTTATTTATGTCTTGGGTGAAGTGGCATGTAAGCCAACTATGTATCTCTTTCCTTATTTATTACATGGGTTGTGTGAAGATTACCTCACTTGCGACATTGCTTTCAATGCGGTTATGCCTCTAAGTCGTGCCTCGACACGTGGGAGATATAACCGCCAGGCGTACAAGTTGGTAATCGAGCCTTCCCGACTTAGAGCCCCTACTTGATTGTTTCTTTGGCGTTGTTGAGTCTAGAATGGAAAATGTTTTGAGTCTTAGGATTATATATATCGGAGTAGGATTCTTTTTACTTCGGTCCTTAAATCGCTCTGGTGAGGTATCTGACGTAGAGTTTTGACTCTTCTCTCCTCAAATTTCACTAAAAAAGTTTTAGGATCACGTGGGTATCTTGGAATCGTTCCGATGGTTTTGTGGCGAGAACATTGTTCTTGGTGCCTCGACATTTAGGGGTTTTGGCGGTGTCCGGGGAGTTGAGCTCGGGTGTTGTCGTCACAATTTTATCGTTGCGATTCTGGAATACGAGTTTTGCCGACATCGAAATCTCTTTTGTGCAGTTGTTGGTGAGATAACCTGATAGCCCGATCTTGTGGCGAGTCTTGGAATATTGCCATGACTTGTATAACGGATGTTTTGAAGGTCGAGGTACACGATTTCGAGATTTCTTGGTTATGTGTTGACGGATGGATACTATGGATCTAGGTATTGTTAGTTTGGGTGATATATTTTGTGTCCCTGATCCCCAACACCTGATTGCATAACCAGAAAGTTTGGGAGTTTATAGGTGGGAATTCTAGTAGCTTCGGGATATTCTTTCCGACGGATGTATGATTTGAGATTGGGGTTCAACGTCTAGTGGTCCGCCCATTCACGTCGATTCGTGGTGGAGGCGTCTTAAAATCCTTGGCTATGCTGATTCGGGGCGTCTTGTTTGTCATTCGTGGCGTCCGCTATCGTCGTGTCGTGTAGGCCCCACCACGAACACTTTAGTAAATCTCTATCATGTGTTTGTTCCGGCTCATTCTAGCATCAATCTTTTGTTTAGGCAGATGTTGTTTCCATATCTTTATCTAAGTGGCTTCTCACCTTAATGGGCGTGTGATGATTAACTTTTGGAATTCATTCGTTCATTCTTGTTGAATGTTTATTGTGAAGACTATATGTTGCAATTTCTATCCGTTGATTCTACTTATCTATTTGTCTATCAAAGGACTAACGGATGTCACCCTCTCGGGATGGCTCCATGCAGCGTCGAATCGGATCGCAATGATGGGGATCGTCAGACCTCCACCTCCACCTCCGCCTCGGAGGCGGCAAGCTATCATGGCAGCCACCAATGCCAATGCTCGAGATGATTTTGCAGCTCTTGCAGAAGCGTACTTCGAGGCACGGCAATCAAGGAAATCAAGGTCAAGGCAACAATCAGCCACACTTTGCTACTCTCGATCGGTTCCTCGCTAATCAGCGAAGTCTTTCGGTTTACGTGTTGAGGCTCGAGCGATTGGTTAGTGGACATCTGCAAGCATTTTGATTGTAGCAATGTGGAACGAGGACTTTGTCAAGTTTGCATCGTTTCAACTCAAGGATCAAGCTGCTGGTGGTACCACAATACAAAGATTCGAGAGGAGGTCGTGTCATTACAGGATGAGTTCGCCGTGATTTGAGCTCATCACATTCCAAAAGTGTTGTTGAGAGCAAGCGTGAGGAGTTCCGCAATCTCAAGCAGGGCAACATGTTGCTATCAATACAATATCCAGTTCGAGCTCGCTCGTTTTGCTAAGCAAGGCGTCCGATGAGAAGAGTATGATCTATCAATTGAGTGGTGCGGAGAAGATCTGCAATTAGCTCTTGTGCTTTTTGAGCAGATAAGTATGATGATTTCTACAACATGGCTCTGAAGCAAGAAGCTGCCAACTCAAATGTGAGGCTTCTAAGAAGAGAATCGGGATGCGTTCGGTCTTCTTCTTCCTCTCAAGTGGCAGCTAAGCCGAAGTTTACCTTCCTCCTCCTCCGTTCCGTCGGCCTTCATGAAGAACTCGGTGGCCATGGATCTTCTCACCCACAACAAGCTATCAGAACAAGTCTAATTCTCAAGCTCCAAGGTCAAGTGCTCCTTACCACCGTCCGCTCTACGGGGTGACTTGCAACAAATGTCGTGAAAGGTCACTATGAACAAGTGCTTCAACGGCGCCTTCCGCCTCCTCCTCTGTGAAATCTTCCAGCAATCCGGTGGTCAAGCATAATCCCAAGTCGCAAAGTCAATATGATGAATGCAGCTCAAGCGGAGGATTCTTGATGTGATCATGGGTAATCTTCGATTAATGATATTCCGCAAAAGTTTTATTTGATACCGGTGCATCGCATTGTTTCATGTCTAGATCATTTGTTGCAAAGCATGATTTCATTTGAAATGTTGGAAAAACCCTTGGGAGTTGTTTCTCGCCTCTTCTATGAGGGCTACCACAAGGTTCGGATGTTTCTATCAAGATGGGCGATTATAGATTTCTTTCCAAACCATTTGTCCTTGGTGACTCGGATATTGATCTTATTCTCGGAATGGGTGGCTTTATCGGCCAAAGCTCAACGATTGTGCTGCCGAGGAAATTCAATTGACTCACTCTTCTAATGATGTGATCATCTATGCGCTCGTGATGAAACCATTGGTTGTTTTCTCTTAATGAGAAGGCGAACTGAATGCTATCTCTCGATTCGGTCGTTTGTGAGTACCAAGATGTCTTTCGGAAGAGCTTGGGTATGCCTCCTCATCGGCGATTGAGTTCGTTATCGATCTTGAGCACCGAACCCGTTGAGCGTCCATAAAGCTTGGACCTGATGAGCTGAAGGAATTGAAGAAGCATCGATGAACAAGAGCGTCTGGGTTTGATCGGACGAGTTCATCTCCTTGGGGTTGTGGTGTTCTTTTTGTCCGGAAGAAGGATGGCGCGGACCGACTTTCGTCGATTACCGTCCATTGAATAAGAAGACAATCAAGAACAAGTATCCACTTCCAAACATCAATGAGATTTTCGAGCAACTCAAAGGTGCTCGATGTTCTCCAAGCTTGACCTTCGTATGGGTTATCATCAGTTCGCATTCGTGAACAAGATATTCCCAAGACAGCATTGAACAAGCTTTGGTTCTTATGAATATCTTGTCATGTCTTTCGGCCTTATCAATGCTCCTCCAACATTCTCTCGGATGATGAACTTCATATTCAACCCCTACACCAATGAATTCGTCTTGGTCTATCTTGATGATATTTTGGTCTTCTCCAAGAATAAGAAGGATCATGCCAAACATTTGCGATTGGTGCTAGACAAGCTCGAAGTATCAATTCTATGAAGTTCTCCAAATGTGAATTTTGGCTTGATGAAGTGCTCTACCTTGGTCATATCATCTCTGCCAAAGGGCATATTTTTAATCCAGAAGGTGTCAATTGTGAATTGGAACCTCCTCGGAATGTCAAGCAGCTCCGGCTTTCTTGGTCTTACAAGCTATTGCGAAGATTCGTTGAGAACTTCTCCAAGATTGCAAAGCCTCTTTCAACCTTCTCGAAGCATGTGAGTATATCGGTCTCCGAATGTGGCGTTGCTTTCAATACCCTCAAGAGAAACTAAATCAGCTCTTCTTGACTCCTCTGATGAATCCAAGCCATTTGAAGTTTTCTGATGCTTCTCTTCAAGGTCTCGGTGCTGTGTTAATGCAAAGAAGAGTTGTGGCACACCTCTATGGTTGAAGCCCAACGAAAGAACTACCCCCCACGATCTTGAGTTGGCGGCGTTGTCCATGCATTGATTACATGGAGACATCTCTTGTTGGGAAGGAAAGTGGACATTTTCACCGATCACAAGAGTCTCAAGTACATCTTCACTCAACCCAACCTCAACCTCGGCAGACTCGATGGGTGAAATGATTCAATACAACCCAAGTATTGAATATACTCGGGCAAGGCCAATGTCATTCGGATGCTTTGAGCAGAAGGCTTCTGCCAGTCTAATCCTCAAGCCCTTTAGGCGGATCTCTGTGAAGCTTTCCATAGCTGAATCTTCAAGTTGTTCCTCAAGGCTTTCTTGCCAACCTCATAGTCTCTCCTACTTTGGAAGATCAGATTCGTGAGGCTCAACTTCGGATACCATGGTGAAAAAGGTGAAGCGTGGTATCGACAAGGGAATTTCCAAGTACAAGTGCTTCCACATTGATGCGAGACACTCTTTTCTTTGAGGACGGATTGTGGTTCCTAAGGGTGATCTCGAAAAGTCATTATAGCAGGCTCAAATTCGCCTATCCATTCATCTGGAAGTCGAAGATGTACCATGACCTCAAGCGTCATATTGGTGGACTCGAATGAAGCGAAATTGCTCTTCGTGAATGAATGTGATGTCTGCGGAAAGTGAAAGCGAACACCAAAGACCAGCTGGTCTCCTCCAACCTCTTGCTATTCGGAATGGAAGTTTGATCATATTGAAATGGACTTCTATGGCTTTCCAAAGTCCAAGCGTGGAAATGATGCTATCTTCGTTGTCATTGACAAGCTTACTAAAGTGGCTCATTTTCTTCCTATCAAAGAATCCATCCACAGCTCAGTTGGCAGAGCTATACACCTCGGATTGTCTCTTTGCGGCATTCCTCAAGTGATCTCTTGAGAGTGGCAGCATCTTTACCTCCAAGTTTTGGGATTCTTTTAGGAAGGCATGGCACCAACATTCGTTTCAAACAGCTTTCCATCCTCAAACAAGTGGCCAAGTTGACGGTAAATCAAATCCTTGAAGATATGCTCGGGGCTTGGTCATTTCTTTCGGTATGAAGTGGGAAGATTGTCTTCCATGCAGCTCCTACAACAACAGCTTCAGCGAGTTGGGCAGCCCCATTGAAATTCTCTATGGCGAAAGTGCGTACTCCTCTCAATTGATGCAGGGCGGTGAGCGAACTTCTTGGTGATTGATCTGAACGGAAGAAATGTGCCAAGTCATTGGTGAATCTCAAAGCCGCCATATCGCGCGGAAAACTATTATGATGAGCACCGTGATGTGGCTTTTGAAATGGAGACCATGTCTACCTCGCGTCTCTCAATGAAAGGCACTCGTCCCGGTATCAAGGAAGCTTGCCCCTGATCGTGGGTCCTTTCAAGATCATTGGCAAAAAAGGGCGATCGCCTATCAACAGCTTCCATCCAACTTTGCAAGCGTCGATGTGTTTCCGTGTCACAACCCAAATGCTTCAAACCACCTATCCCCGAAGATTGACCTTCAAGAAGATCTCTCTTATCATGAGCACCCGTTGCTATTCTTGAAGAAACGCAAGACTGCCGTCAATCAAATTCCGAAAGTGAAGTGGTCACACCATTCCGACGGAAGCTACAGGGCCGGGATCCCTCCGTTCGGTATCGGGTTCTTTCGGTCCTAGATCTGGGGCGAGATCCTCTTTATGGTGGATGTTGTAACACCCGGAGTAACTTTCCATATTTGTAACTCAACTCTTGCCATTTCGGCATTGAAATATGATATTCCCTCCGTGGTTGGGTTTTCCTCTTTTGCATTTTGTCCATGTCATGCATTTTTATCATGCCATCATGTGCATCGCATTTGCATCGTGTTAGTCTCATGATTCGAGCATTTTCCGCTTTCCGTTTTGCAATCCGGCACTCCTATCTCCCGGCGGTCCCTTTTACGTTTTTCGTGTGCGGTACTAAACCTTCTCGAAATGGACCGAGGTTTGTCTAGTGGCCTTGGTATACCACCGTAGACCACGGTCAAGTTTTGGGTCATTTGGAGCTCGTTTGGTACTCAGCGGTTAACGCACTCTCGCAAAGGCCTCTTTTAAGTTGCAGCCAACACCTTCAAAACAGCCCAACAACCCATCTAAGTCACTTCCATGCTCCCGTCGTTCGATCCACGATCGTGTGGTAACTCACCTCATTTGGACTCTCTAGCTCCCTCTATGCCTATTTAAGCAAACCCCCTCAATCGGATCAACTCCAAACCCGAAACCCTAATTTTCCTCCGCGCGCGAACCGTCCGGCGGAGCGACGTCATCCGCCCGCCGCCCGGCCAACGAGAGCTGCCCGTCAACCGCCAGCGCCCATCGCCGCCCCGCGCCACGCGGGGCAGCGCGACCCTCCGGGCCACGCCGCCGCCCGCCGCTGCCTCGTTACCTCGGCCGCCTCTCCGCCTGCCGCGCCCGCCGCCACTACGCGCCGACCAGCCGCTCCGGCCACCCTGCCCGCCGCCGCCTGCTTCCTCCTTCCGCGGCGACCGCGCCCGATCCGCGGCCCGATCCGACCTCGGGTCGCGTGAGCCGAAGTCTTTCATATCTTTGATTTTGTTGCATTTTCAGCAGTGTATCTTTGCATCTGTAGATCCATTTTGCGCGTATAATATGTCAAAATGTTCGCCTCGAAGAGTAGATCATTTCACCTCATTGCATCATTTTCATTTGAGCTCATCTCGATGCCCGAAATGCTGTTGGAAGAGTGCTATGTGATGTTAGTTTCATTTCTTAACAGAACTTGCACTTTTTATTTTGCCATGATTAATGTGTGCACCCTATGAATTTGAGTCCTACATGTGTTTTGTAAAATGCCATGCCATCTTTCCAGGGTGTATGCCATGTATTTTTGTGATATATGTGGTGACTAGCACAAGCATGCAAAGTAGGTGTCCTGATGTTGCTGATTTCAGCCCTGTTTTAGCTGATTTTGATGCCATGTTAACTTGTGATACCAAGAGATCTATGCATATTTTGAGATACTTCAGTAAGGATGTTTTGTAAAGCATGTCTTGCTCTATCCATCCATGCCCTTGTTAGCAATTATGGAGTGCATCGCTTGAGTCAATCAGCTCTACTTTTGCTATCAAATGTTTCCTGGCAGATTGTTTACATGTTATTCAATTTTGCCTAGGTTGTTGTTGATCCATTTATGCTATGTTATTGTTCTTGCCATGTATGTCTTCTATGCCATGTCTTCTTGATGTATGTATATTTATTTGTTCATATAAGGCTCTGTAGTGAGTGCATTGAGCTTGTAAACATGCCTACTTGTTATCAGTTTTGACATGCCATGTTGCTGAATCTTTAACGAAACTTTCAATATTGACATGGTGTTACTATATTTTCAAGTCCTTTTTGGCTTATGGTCAGTAAGGGACTTTTGATCTATCTTTGAGTAGATTCATGCCATGCCATGTTTTGCTATTTTAGGGTCCTGTAGCATGTACTTTTGTTGCTCGAACATTGCAACCTGATACTGTTTTGCCATGTCAGCCTGATATTTTGTGCACTTTTGCCATGCTTGTTTGAACCTGTTATGATGTGAACTAGCCGTAGCTCAGTGCTCATCTTTTGTCGAGCATCTTGTGTAGATCACTGCCATGTGCTTTTTGATACGTTTGGGTGCAGTAGCTTAATTTATTGTTGCTTGCTAAGTGGCATCATGATGTTAATGGCAGATTTGCGCCATTCTTGTTTTGCTTGTCATTTGCAAACCGTGCATCCGTTTCGGTGATCTTTATATCGATTTCAACGAAATCATCTCATCTTTCAGTGGCATACTTGGTTTGCCAAGTTGATGCCTGGTTCATCATTTACTTCGGGCGCCATGCATTGCATATCGCATTATGCATATCATGTCATGTTTTGCATCATGTTGATTGTGCATTGCACCGTGATTTATTGTGGTTCCTTTGTTTGTGTTGTTGCTTTGGGTAGAGTCGGGAGGCGATGCGTGAGCGAGGAACCTGTTGAGAACGCTTCGAGGATCAAGCTTTCGACAACTCGAGAACATTGCGAGCAAGATGACCATACCCTCAAAATCACTTCTATCTTTGCTATGCTAGTTGCTCGCTCTTTTGCTATGCCTATGCTGCGATGCCTACCACTTGCTATATCATGCCACCCATATTGCCATGTCAGCCCTAACCATCCTTTCCTAGCAAACCGTTGATTGTCTATGTTACCTTTGCTCAGCCCCTCTTATAGCGTTGCTAGTTGCGGTGAAGTTGAAGTTTGTTCCTTGTTGGAACATGGAGATGTTGTTCCTCTTTGGAACATGTTTACTTGTTGGGGATATCACAATATATATCTGATATAATTAATACATCTATATACTTGGTAAAGGGTGGAAGGCTCGGCCTTATGCACGTGTTTTTTCCTCTTGCCACCTAGTTTCCGTCATACGGTGTTATGTTCCTTGATTTTGCGTTCCTTACGGTTGGGTGATTTATGGGACCCCCTTGACAGTTCGCTTTGAATAAGACTCCTCCAGCAAGGCCCAACATTGGTTTTACCATTTGCCACTAAGCCTTTTCCCGGGTTTCGAGCCGAGGTCATCTTATTTTAAACCCGGGCAGTGCTCCTTGACGTTGGTCCAAACTAAACACCGTCGGGACCATTCCTTGGCAACATGGATTCGTCGGTTCCTGCGTAGCTTATCCGGTGTGCCCGAGCGAGATATGTGCAGCTCCTATCGGGATTTTCGGCCATCGGGTGGTCTTCTTGGTCTTGTTTTATTCTTCGAAATGTCTTGTAGTCCGGGATTCGAGATTGATCGGGTCTTCTGGTAGAAAGAATTTCCTTCGTTGACCGTGAGAGCTTATAATGGGCTAAGTTGGGACACCCTGCGGTAATATCTTTGAAAGCCGTGCGCGTTATGAGGCAGATGGGAATTTGTTAATGTCGGTTGTAGAAAACCGAAGTTGACCTCAAATAAAATACATCAACGCGTGTGTAACCGTGATGGTCTCTTTCGGAGTCAAGAAGTGAACCGGTGTTGGAGTTATGTCGGCGTAAGTAGTTCAGGATCACTTCTTGATCGCTACTAGCTTCACGCGTGCTTTGCTCCTCTTCTGCTCTCTTTGCGATGTAGCCACCATATATGCTGATAGCTTGCTGCAGCTCCACTTTACTACTGTCCTTCCTATAAGCTTAAATAGTCTTGATCTCGCGGGTGTGAGATTCTGAGTCCCGTGACTCACGATACTTCAAAACAGTTGCGGTGCCGGCAGGCCGGTCAGGTGACTCAACAGCTCAAGTGGGAGTTCGGCGAGGCGTGGTCGTTACTATGTCTTTTCGATGATGATGGTGGTGCCCAGTTGGGGACGATTGAGGGATCTTGTAGCATTGGGGTATCTTCTTTTATTTTGGTTCCGTGGTGGGACCTTGAGTGTACTCGAATGATGGATGTTTATTTATGTCTTTGGGTGAAGTGGCATTGTAAGCCAACTATGTATCTCTTTCCTTATTTATTACATGGGTTGTGTGAAGATTACCTCACTTGCGACATTGCTTTCAATGCGGTTATGCCTCTAAGTCGTGCCTCGACCGTGGAGATATAACCGCATCGAGGTCAAGTTGTAATGAGCCTTCCGACAAGAGCCCCTACTTGATTGTTTTGGCGTTGTTGAGTCTAGAATGGAAAATGTTTTGAGTCTTAGGATTATATATATGAGTAGGATTCTTTTACTTCCGGTCCTTAATCGCTCGGTGAGGTATCGGCGTAGAGTTTTGACTCTTCTCTCCTCAAATTTCACTAAAAAAGTTTTTAGGATCACGTGGGTATCTTGGAATCGTTCGATGGTTTTGTGGCGAGAACATTGTTCTTGGTGCCTCGACATTTAGGGGTTGTGGCGGTGTCCGGGAGTTGAGCTCAGGGTGTTGTCGTCACAATTTTATCGTTGCGTTCTGGAATACAGGTTTTGCCGACATCGAAATCTCTTTTGTGCGTTGTTGGTGAGATAACCGATAGCCCGATCTTTGTGGCGGTGCGGAATATTGCCATGACTTGTATAACGGATGTTTTTGAAGGTGAGTACCGATTTCCGAGGATTTCTTGGTTATGTGTTGGGATGGATACAATTTGGATCTAGGTATTGTTAGTTTGGGTGATATATTTTGTGTCCCTTCCCCAACACTGATTGCATAACGAAAGTTTGGGAGTTTATAGGTGAATTCTAGTAGCTTCAGGATATTCTTTCCGACGGATGTATGATTTGAGATTGGGGTTCAACGTCTAGTGGTCCGCCCATTCACGGTCGATTCCGATGGTGGAGGCGTCTTAAAGAATCCTTGGCTATGCTGATTGGGGCGTCTTGTTTGTCATTAATGGCGTCCGCTTTCGTCGTGTCCGTGTAGGCCCCACGACCTGCGAAATCTCTATCATGTGTTTGTTCGGCTCATTCTAGTCAATCTTTGTTTAGGCAGATGTTGTTTCCATATCTTTATCTAAGTGGCTTCTCACCTTAATGGGCGTGTGATGATTAACTTTTGGAATTCATTGTTCATTCTTGTTGAATTTTATTGTGAAGACTATATGTTGCAATTTCTATCCGTTGATTCTACTTATCTATTTGTCTATCAAAGGACTAATGGATGTCACCCTCTCCGGATGGCTCCTAGCAGTACGAATCCGGATCGCAATGATGGGGATCGTCGACCCTCCACCTCCACCTCCGCCTCCGGAGGCTGGCAAGCTATCATGGCAGCCACCAATGCCAATGCTCGAGATGATTTTGCAGCTCTTGCAAGACGTGCTCGAGGACGGCAATCAAGGAAATCAAGGTCAAGGCAACAATCAGCCACACTTTGCTACTCTCGTCAGGTTCCTCGCTAATCAGCGAAGTCTTTCAGGTTTTACGTGTTGAGGCTCGAGGCGCGATTGGTTAGTGGACATCTGCAAGCATTTTGATTGTAGCAATGTGGACACGAGGACTTTGTCAAGTTTGCATCGTTTCAACTCAAGGATCAAGCTCTTTGAGTGGTACCGACAATACAAAGATTCGGAGGAGTCGTGTCATTACAGGATGAGTTCCCGGTGATTTGAGCTCATCACATTCGAAAAGTGTTGTTGAGACAAGCGTGAGGAGTTCCGCAATCTCAAGCGGGCAACATGTCGTCTATCAATACAATATCCAGTTCGAAGCTTTCGTTTTGCTAAGCAAGGCGTGCACGATGAAGAGTATGATCTATCAATTGAGAGGTAGTGCGAGAGAAGATCTGCAATTAGCTCTTGTGCTTTTAGCGAGATAAGTATGATGATTTCTACAACATGGCTCTGAAGCAAAGCTGCCCAGCTCAAATGTGAGGCTTCTAAGAAGAATGGGGATGCATTCAGTCTTCTTCTTCCTCTCAAGTGGCAGCTAAGCAGCGAAGTTTTACCTTCCTCCTCCTCCGTTCCGTCGGCCTTATCGCGAGAAGAACTCGGTGGCCGTGGATCTTCCCACCCAACCCAAGCTATCAGAACAAGTCTAATTCTCAAGCTCCAAGGTCAAGTGCTCCTTACCACCGTCCGCTCTCGGGTGACTTGCAACAAATGTCGGAAAAGGTCACTATGCGAACAAGTGCTTCAACAGGCGCCTTCGCCTCCTCCTCTGTGAAATCTTCCAGCAATGCGTGGTCAAGCATAATCCCAAGTCGCAAAGGTCAATATGATGAATGCAGCTCAAGCGGAGATTCTTGATGTGATCATGGGTAATCTTCGATTAATGATATTCTGCAAAAGTTTTATTTGATACCGGTGCATCGCATTGTTTCATGTCTAGATCATTTGTTGCAAAGCATGATTTCATTTGGAAATGTTGGAAAAACCCTTGGGAGTTGTTTCTCCAGCCTCTTCTATGAGGGCTACCACAAGTTCGGATGTTTCTATCAAGATGGGCGATTATAGATTTCTTTCCAAACCATTTGTCCTTGGTGACTCGGATATTGATCTTATTCTCGGAATGGACTAGCTTTATCGGCACAAAGCTCACTTGATTGTGCTGCGGGAAATTCAATTGACTCACTCTTCTAATGATGTGATCATCTATGCGCTCGTGATGAAACCATTGGTTGTTTTCTCTTAATGAGAAAGGGACTGAATGCTATCTCTCAATTCGATCGTTTGTGAGTACCAAGATGTCTTTCGGAAGAGCTTCGGGTATGCCTCCTCCGGCCGTTGAGTTCGTTATCGATCTTGAGCACACCTTGAACCCGTTTACAGCGTCCATACAAGCTTGGACTGATGAGCTGAAGGAATTGAAGCAGCTCGATGAACAAGAGCGTCTGGTTTGATCGGACCGAGTTCATCTCCTTGGGGTTGTGGTGTTCTTTTGTCGGAAGAAGGATGGCGCGGACCGACTTTGCGTCGATTACCGTCCATTGAATAAGAAGACAATCAAGAACAAGTATCCACTTCCAAACATCAATGAGATTTTCGAGCAACTCAAAGGTGCTCGTGTTCTCAAGCTTGACCATTATGGGTTATCATCGATTCGCATTGTGAACAAGATATTCCCAAGACAGCATTAGAACAAGCTTTGGTTCTTATGAATATCTGTCATGTCTTTCGGTTGTCAATGCTCCTCCAACATTCTCTGGATGATGAACTTCATATTCAATCCCTACACCAATGAATTCGTCTTGGTCTATCTTGATGATATTTTGGTCTTCTCCAAGAATAAGAAGGATCATGCCAAACATTTGCGATTGGTGCTAGACAAGCTCGGAGTATCAATTCTATCGAAGTTCTCCAAATGTGAATTTTGGCTTGATGAAGTGCTCTACCTTGGTCATATCATCTCTGCCAAGGCATCGCTGTTAATCCAGAAGGTGTCCAATTGTGAATTGGGAACCTCCTCGGAATGTCAAAGCAACTCCAGCTTTCTTGGTCTTACAAGCTATTGCGAAGATTGTTGAGAACTTCTCCAAGATTGCAAAGCCTCTTTCCAACCTTCTCGGAAGCATGTGAAGTATTCGGTCTCCGAATGTGGCGTTGCTTTCAATACCCTCAAAGAGAAACTCGCTACCTCTGTCTTGACTCCTCTGATGAATCCAAGCCATTTGAAGTTTTCTGTGATGCTTCTCTTCAAGGTCTCGGTTGTGTTAATGCAAGAGAAGAGTTGTGGCTTAACCTCTGCAGTTGAAGCCCAGAAAAGAACTACCCCCTCACGATCTTGAGTTGGCGGCGGTTGTCCATGCATTGATTACATGGAGACATCTCTTGTTGGGAAGGAAAGTGGACATTTTCACCGATCACAAGAGTCTCAAGTACATCTTCCTCAACCCAACCTCAACCTCGGGCGGACTCGATGGGTGAAATGATTCAAGAGTACAACCCAAGTATTGAATATACTCCGGGCAAGGCCAATGTCATTCCAGATGCTTTGAGCAGGGAAGGCTTCTGCAGCAGTCTAATCCTCAAGCCCTTTCAGCGGATCTCTGTGAAGCTTTCCATAAGCTGAATCTTCAAGTTGTTCCTCAAGGCTTTCTTGCCAACCTCATAGTCTCTCCTACTTTGGAAGATCAGATTCGTGAGGCTCAACTTCGGATACCATGGTGAAAAAGGTGAAGCGTGGTATCGACAAGGGAATTTCAAGTACAAGTGCTTCCACATTGATGACAGAGACACTCTTTTCTTTGAGGACGGATTGTGGTTCCTAAGGGTGATCTGCGAAAAGTCATTATGAGCGAGGCTCACAATTCGCTTCTATCCATTCATCCTGGAAATCGAAGATGTACCATGACCTCAAGCAGTCATATTGGTGGACTCGAATGGCGAAAATTGCTCAATTGTGAATGAATGTGATGTCTGCGGAAGAGTGAAAGCAGAACACCAAAGACCAGCTGGTCTCCTCCAACCTCTTGCTATTCGGAATGGAAGTTTGATCATATTGAAATGGACTTCGTTTGGCTTTCCAAAGTCCAAGCGTGGAAATGATGCTATCTTCGTTGTCATTGACAAGCTTACTAAAGTGGCTCATTTTCTTCCTATCAAAGAATCCATCACAGCAGCTCGGTTAGGCGGAGCTATACACCTCGAGTTGTCTCTTTGCGGCATTCCTCAAGTGATCTCTTGGACCGTGGCAGCATCTTTACCTCCAAGTTTTGGGATTCTTTTAGGAAGGCCATAGGCACCAACATTCGTTTAGCAGCTTTCCATCCTCAAACAAGTGGCCAAGTTGGCGAGTAAATCAAATCCTTGAAGATATGCTCGGGCTTGTGTCATTTCTTTCGGTATGAAGTGGGAAGATTGTCTTCCATATGCGAGTTCTCCTACAACAACACTTCAGCGAGTTCGGGCAAGGCCCCATTGAAATTCTCTATGGCGAAGTGCCGTACTCCTCTCAATTAGTGCAGGCGGTGAGCGAACTTCTTGGCAATGACTTGATCCGAAGCGGAAGAAATGGCCAAGTCATTGTGAGAATCTCAAAGCAGCAAATCGCGGGAAAACTATTATGATGATAAGCACCGTGATGTGGCTTTTGAAATCGGAGACCATGTCTACCTCCGCGTCTCTCAATGAAAGGCACTTCGTCGCCGGTATCAAAGGAAGCTTGCCCCTAGATCGTGGGTCCTTTCAAGATCATTGGCAAAAGCGATCTCTCCTATCAACAGCTTCCATCCAACTTTGCAAGCGTGCGATGTGTTTCACGTGTCACAACCGCAAGTGCTTCAAGACTCTGACGCACTATCAACCGAAGAATTGACCTTCAAGAAGATCTCTCTTATCATGAGCACCCGTTGCTATTCTTGAAGAAACCGGCGCAAGAACTGCAACAAGTCAATCAAATTCCTGAAAGTGAAGTGGTCACACCATTCCGCAGAAGCTACACGGGCCGAGGATCACCTCCGTTCGAGTATCCGGAGTTCTTTGGGTCCTAGATCTCGGGAGATCCTCTTGTAGTGGTGGAGTGTTGTAACACCCGGAAGTAACTTTCCATATTTGTAACTCCAACTCTTGCCATTTCGGCATTGATATATGATATTCCCTCCGTGGTTGGGTTTTTCCTCTTTTGCATTTTGTCCATGTCATGCATTTTATCATGCCATCATGTGCATCGCATTTGCATACGTGTTAGTCTCATGATTCCGAGCATTTTTCCCGTTTTCCGTTTTGCAATCCGGCACTCCTATCTCCCGGCGGTCCCTTTTCGTTTTTCGGTGTGCGGGTACTAAACCTTCTCGAAATGGACCGAGGTTTGTCTAGTGGCCTTGGTATACCACCCGTAGACCACCGGTCAAGTTTGGTCATTTGGAGCTCGTTTGGTACTCGAGCGGTTAACGCCTCTCGCAAAGGCCTCTTTTAAGTTGCAGCCCAACACCCCTTCAAAACAGCCCAACAACCCATCTAAGTCACTTCCATGCTCTCCGTCGTTCGATCACGATCGTGTGGGAAAACTACACCTCATTTGGACTCTCCTAGCTCCCTCTATGCCTATTTAAACACCTCACCGAAAATCCGGATCATTCCACTAAACCCTAAAAATTTGCCCTCCCGCGCGCGGACACGTCCGGCGAGCGGGCGTCCGCCCGCCGCCCAACCGAGGCTGCCCGTCAGCCCGGCGCCATCGCCGCCCGGCCATGCGCGAGCCAACCCCTCGGCCGGGCCGCCCGCCCGCCCCGCCTCCGCCTCGGCCGCCTCTCCGCCCTTCCGCCGCCCTTCGGCCCGCCGCCGCCCACTCCGCCGCCCGGCCGGCCCGCCGCCGCCCTCGCCGGCCGGCGTCGTCGCCCGTCGCCGCCCGTCTCCGGCCTCCTCCACGGAGCCCGACCCCCTGGCGCCTCCTCCTCCCTCCGGCAGCCGCGACGCCGCCGCCCTCGTCCGATCCGGCCAGATCCGACCTCGGGCAGCGCCGCCGTTGACTTCTTCCCCTCGTTTTCTTCTAAGTGTTAACTCGATGATTTTTTGTGTCATTTTCTTCATGCTATATCTTTGCATCTGTGGTCCATTTTGCGCGTATAATATATCAAAATGTTCGTATCGAAGGTAGATCATTTCATTTCATTGCATCATTTTCATTTGAGCTCATCTTGATGCCCGAAATGCTGTTGGAAGAGTGCTGTGTGATGTTAGTTTCTGTTTCTTAACAGAACTTGCACTTTATTATTTTTGCCATGATTGATGTGTGCCCTATGAAGTTGAGTCCTACATGTGTTTTTAAAATGCCATGCCATCTTTCCAGGGGTGTATGCCATGTATTTTTGTGATATATGTGGTGACTAGCACAAGCATGCAAAGTAGGTGTCCTGATGTTGCTGATTTCAGCCCTGTTTTAGCTGATTTTGATGCCATGTTAACTTGATGATACCAAGAGATCTATGCATATTTTGAGATACTTCAGTAAGGATGTTTTGTAAAGCATGTCTTGCTCTATCCATCCATGCCCTTGTTAGCAATTATGGAGTGCATCGCTTGAGTCAATCCAGCTCTACTTTTGCTATCAAATGTTTCCTGACAGATTGTTTACATGTTATTCAATTTTGCCTAGGTTGTTGTGGTTGATCCATTTATGCTATGTTATTGTTCTTGCCATGTATGTCTTCTATGCCATGTCTTCTTGATGTATGTATATTTATTTGTTCATATAAGGCTCTGTAGTGAGTGCATTGAGCTTGTAAACATGCCTACTTGTTATCAGTTTTTGACATGCCATGTTGCTGAATCTGTTAACGAAACTTTCAATATTGACATGGGTGTTACTATATTTTCTAGTCCTTTTTGGCTTATGGTCAGTAAGGGACTTTTGATCTATGCTTTGAGTAGATTCATGCCATATCATGTTTTGCTATTTTAGGGTCCTGTAGCATGTAGTTTTGTTGCTCTGAACATTGCAACCTGATGCTGTTTTTGCCATGTCCAGCCTGATATTTTGTGCACTTTTGCCATGCTTGTTTGAACCTGTTATGATGTGAACTAGCCGTAGCTCAGTGATCATCTTTTGTCGACATCTTGTGTAGATCACTGCCATGTGCTTTGTTGATACGTTTGGGTGCAGTAGCAATTTATTGTTGCTTGCTAAGTGGCATCATGCTGTTAATGGCAGATTGCGCCATTCTTGTTTTGCTTGTCATTTGCAAACCGTGCATCCGTTTCCGGTGATCTTTATATCGATTTCAACGAAATCATCTCATCTTTCAGTGGCATACTTGGTTTGCCAAGTTGATGCCTGGTTCATCATTTTCCTTCCGGGCCTTTTCGCATTGCATATCGCATCATGCATATCATGTCATGTTTTGCATCATGTTGATTGTGCATTGCACCGTGATTTATTGTGGTTCCTTTGTTTGTGTTGTTGCTTTGGGTAGAGTCGGGGCGAGTGCGTGAGCGAGGAACCTGTTGAGAAACGCTACGAGGATCAAGCTTTGACAACTCACGAGAACATTGCGAGCAAGATGACCATACCCTCGAAATCACTTCTATCTTTGCTATGCTAGTTGCTCGCTCTTTTGCTATGCCTATGCTGCGATGCCTACCAATTGCTATATCATGCCCCCATATTGCCATGTCAGCCCTAACCATCCTTTCCTAGCAAACCGTTGATTGGCTATGTTACCGCTTTGCTCAGCCCCCTCTTATAGCGTTGCTAGTTGCAGGTGAAGTTGAAGTTTGTTCCTTGTTGGAACATGGAGATGTTGTTCCTCTTTGGAACATGTTTACTTGTTGGGGATATCACAATATATATCTGATATAATTAATACATCTATATACTTGGTAAAGGGTGGAAGGCTCGGCCTTATGCAGTGTTTTGTTCCCTCTTGCCACCCTAGTTTCCGTCATACCGGTGTTATGTTCCTTGATTTTGCGTTCCTTACGGTTGGGTGATTTATGGGACCCCCTTGACATTGCTTTGAATAAGACTCCTCGGCAAGGCCCAACATTGGTTTTACCATTTGCCACCTAAGCCTTTTCCCGGGTTTCGCGAGCCGAGGTCATCTTATTTTAAACCCCGGGCGTTGCTCCTTGCGTTGGTCCAAACTAAACACCGTCGGGACCATTCCTTGGCAACATGGATTCGTCGGTTCTGTCGCTTAGCTTATCCGGTGTGCCACGAGCGAGATATGTGCAGCTCCTATCGGGATTTGTCGGCACCATCGGGTGGTCTTCTGGTCTTGTTTTATTCTGTCGAAATGTCTTGTAGTCCGGATTCGAGATTGATCGGGTCTTCCGGTAGAAGAATTTCCCGTTGACCGTGAGAGCTTATAATGGGCTAAGTTGGGACACCCTGGGGGTAATATCTTTGAAAGCCGTGCCGGTTATAAGGCGATGGGAATTTGTTAATGTCGGTTGTAGAAAACCAAGTTGACCTCAAATAAAATACACATCAACGCGTGTGTACCGTGATGGTCTCTTCTGTGGTCGGAAGTGAACAGTGTTGGAGTTATGTCGGCGTAAGTAGTTCGGATCACTTCTTGATGCTACTAGCTTCCGACCGTGCTTTGCTCCTCTTCTCGCTCTCTTTTGCGATGTAGCCACCATATAAGCTAGTAACTTGCAGCTCCACTTTACTACTCGTCCTTCCTATAAGCTTAAATAGTCTTGATCTCGGGTGTGAGATTGCTGAGTCCCGTGACTCCAGATACTTCAAAACAGTTGCGAGGTGCCGGCGAGGCCGGTCAGGTGACTCAACGGAGCTCAAGTGGGAGTTCGACGAGGCGTGGTGTTACTATGTGTCTTTTCCGATGATCGTAGTGGTGCCCGTTGGGGACGATTAGGGATCTGTGTAGCATTGGGGTATCTTCTTTTATTTTGGTTCCGTGGTCGGACCTTGAGTGTACTGAATGATGGATGTTTATTTATGTCTTTGGGTGAAGTGGGCGTAAGCCAACTATGTATCTCTTTCCCTTATTTATTACATGGGTTGTGTGAAGATTACCTCACTTGCGACATTGCTTTCAATGCGGTTATGCCTCTAAGTCGTGCCTCGACACATGGGAGATATAGCCGCATCGAGGCGTTACATTGATCTCTCTCTCTCTCTCTCTCTCTCTCTCTCTCTCTGTGTTCTCTCTCGTGTTCCCTCTAGCCGATCTTGATGTATCGAGCTTTGCTATTGTAGTTGGATCTTATGATATTTCTCCCCTCTACTCTCTTGTGATGAATTGGGTTTCCCCTTTGAAGTTATCTTATCGGATTGAGTCTTTTATAGAACACTTGATGTATGTCTTGCCGTGCTTATGTGGTGACAATGGGATATCATGTGCCACTTGATGTATGTTTTGGTGACCAACTTGGGGTTCCCCATGAACCTATGCATAGGGGTTGGCCGTTCTTGACTCTCCGGTAGAAACTTTGGGGCACTCTTTGAAGTACTTTTATGTTGGTTGGATGAATCTGAGATTGTGTGATGCATATCGTATAATCATGCCACGGATACTTGAGGTGACAATGGGTATCTAGGTGACATTAGGGTTTTGGTTGATTTGTGTCTTAAGGTGTTATTCTAGTACGAACTCTTTTATAGATTGATCCGAAAGAATAGCTTTGAGGTGGTTTATACCTACCATAATCTCTCGTTTGTTCTCCGCTATTAGTGGCTTTGGAGTGACTCTTGTTGCATGTTGAGGGCTTGTTATATGATCTATCTATGTTATTATTGTTAGAGAACTTGCACTAATGAAAGTATGAACCCTAGGCCTTGTTTCCTATCATTGCAATACCTTTTACGCTCACTTTTATCATTAGTTACCTTGCTGTTTTATTATTTCAGATTACAAATACCTTTATCTACCATCCATATTGCACTTGTATCACCATCTCTTCCCGAACTAGTGCACCTATACAATTTACTATTGTATTGGGTGTGTTGGGGACACAAGATACTCTTTGTTATTTGGTTGCAGGGTTGCTTGAGAGACCATCTTCATCCTCGCCTCCCTACGGATTGATAAACCTTAGGTCATCCACTTGAGGACATTTGCTACTGTCCTACAAACCTATGCACTTGGGCCCAACAACGTCTACAAAAAGAAGGTTGTGTAGTAGACATCAAGCTCTTTTCTGGTGCCATTGGGAGGCTAGGTAAGTGAAGGTATATCTTTAGATCTTGCAATCGAATCTTTTTGTTTCTTGTTTTAGCACTAGTTTAGTTTATAAAATAAAACTACAAAAAAAGGAATTGAGTTTGTCTCATCGCTTCATCTTTTAATATCTTTCGTGAGTATGATGGAAAGGAAAATTGTGCTCAAGTGCTAGAAGAAGAATTACATAGAATGCTTGGCATGAAATATTTGAATGATGAGCATGATTGCAATGTTGTTAGTATGAATTATTTTAATATCCATGATGCTAATGATATGCAAAGCCACAAGCTTGGGAAGCTATGTTTGATGAAGATGATATTTTTTGTCCAAGCTTTGATGAGCAAATTTATTATGATGAAAGCATGCCTCCTATCTATGATGATTATTGTGATGACCTTATGCTATAAAGAATAATGATAACCATGAAACTTGTCATCTTGATCTTAATTCTCAATCATATGATAGATATTTTGTTGAATTTGCTCCACTACTATTCATGAGAAAATTCTTTATGAGGAGAGTAGTAAATTTTCTATGCTAGTAGATCATGAAAATAATGCTTTAGGTGCTGGTTATATTGTTGAATTTGTTCATGATGCTACTGAAAATTATTATGAGGGAGGAATATATGCTTGTGGAATTGCAATAATATCAAGTTTCCTCTCTATGTGCTTAAAATTTTGAAGTTATGCTTGTTTTACCTTCCTATGCAAGTTGATTCTTGTTCCCATAAATTGTTTGTTCACAAAATCCTATGCATAGGAAGTGGTTTATACTTAAATGTGCTAGTCATATTCTTCATGATGCTCTCTTTATGTTTCAATTCTTATCCTTTATGTGAGCATCATTGAAATCATAATGCCTAGCTAGGGCGTCAAGCGATAGCACTTGTTGGGAGGCAACCCAATTTTATTTTAGTTTCTTGCTTTTTGGTTCTGTTTAAGAATAAATAATCCATCTATCTTCTGTTTAGATGTGTCTTTATGTTTTAATTAGTGTTTGTGCCAAGTAGAATCTTTGGGAAGACTTGGGTGAAGTCTTTATGATCATGCTGTAAAAACAGAAACTTTAAGCGCTCACGAGATTAGCTAGAACTTTTTACTGGAGAGTGCTATTTAGTTGATTATTTTTGCAGATGATTACTAGACAAATTCCTCAGGTCCACCTATTTATTTTAGAATTTTTTAAGTTCAGAAGTTTGCGTTAGTTACATATTACTACAGACTGTTCTGTTTTGACAGATTCTGTTTTCATTGTGTTGTTTGCTTATTTTGATGAATATATGGCTAGTAAAATTGTTTATAAACCATAGAAGTTGGAATACAGTAGGTTTAACACCAATACAAATAAAGAATGAGTTCATTACAGTACCTTGAAGTGGTCTTTTGTTTTCTTTTCTAGCAGACTTCGAGTTTTCTTGAAGTTTTGTGTTGTGAAGTTTTCAAGTTTTGGCTAAAGATTCGGTGGACTATGGAATAAGGAGTGGCAAGAGCCTAAGCTTGGGGATGCCAAAGGCATACCAAGGTAATATTCAAGGATAACCAAGAGCCTAAGCTTGGGGATGCCCCGGAAGGCATCCCCTCTTTCGTCTTCGTTCATGGGTAACTTTACTTGGAGCTATATTTTTATTCACCACATGATATGTGTTTTGCTTGGAGCGTCATTTCCTTTTGTTAGTTTTTGCTTTCTGTCAGTTAGAATAGTGTTTTGCATCTTTAGTTTCAATAAAAAAGTCAAGGATAGCCTTTACCATGCTTATTTTGCAAGTATACATGTTGCTGTTTGAAAACAGAAAGTTTACCGCTGTTGCAAAAATTCCCTAGAAAAGTCAGAGAGTGGTATAATGTTGAATATTTTTGCATATTGAGCTTTGATAAATTTATTACAGTGGGAATTTTAGTTCATAATTTTTGGAGTCAGGGAAGTATTGATACTCTTGCATTCTT
>JAHIAM010002739.1:0-34757 GCA_021605205.1 Aegilops longissima
AGGCTAATCAAGTTTAACTTGAGTATTACTACTACTTGCAAAATTAAACCACACCCTTGTGTGTGAACATAGCATACTTATCACACCCGATCATCCGCGTGGTGTCTCGGCACGATGAGCTGTGCATAGCGGTGCATACTCAGGAGAACACTTATACCTTGAAATTTAGTGAGAGATCATCTTATAATGCTACCGCCAAACTAAGCAAAATAAGATGAATAAAGGATAAACATCACATGCATTCAATATAAGTGATATGATATGGCCATCATCATCTTGTGCCTTTGATCTCCATCTCAAAGCACCGTCATGATCACCATAAATCACCGACCCGACACCTTGATCTCCATCGAAGCATCATTGTCGTCTAGCCAACAATTGCTTCTATGACTATCGCTACCACTTAGTGATAAATTAAAGCAATTACATGGCGATTGCATTTAATTCAATAAGCGACAACCATAAAGGCTCACTGCGATTACCGATATTGTTACAAAACATGATCACCTCATACAACAACTTATATATCATCACGTCTTGACCATATCACATCATAATATGCTGCAAAAACAAGTTAAGCGTCCTCTACTTTGTTTTTGCAAGTTTTACGTGGCTGCTTTCTGAGGCTTAGCAAGAACCGTTCTTACCTTCGCATCAAAACCTAGCGACTTTTAAGTCAAGTGTGCTGTTTTAACCTTCAACAAGGACGGAGCGTAGTCACACTTGATTCAACTAAAGCTAGAAAGCAGACACCCACTAGCCACCACTGTGGCAAACACGGCAGTAGAACCAGTCTCATGAGCAGCGGTCATGTAATGTCGATCTGGGCGCTTCATCCAACAATACCGCTGAATCAAAGTATGATGTCTTGGTAAGCGATATGATTATTATCGCCCACAACTCTTTGTGTTCTACTCATGCATATAAAATCTACATAGACCTGTCTATGATGCCGCTTTGTTAGGGAGCGCAGTATTTCAAAAAAATTCAAGCGATCATGCAAGATCTATCTAGGAGATGCATATGACGAGCCCAGGAGAGTGTGTCCCGCGTACCCTCGTAGACGGCGGAAGCCTTAAATGCAGCGGTTGATTTAGTTGAGCGTCTTCGCATCCAACCGATCAAGTACCAAATGCACGACACCTCCACGATCTGCACACCTTCAGCTCGGTGGCGTCCCTCGAACTCTAGATCGGTGAGGTAGAGGAGAGTTTCGTCGACGCATGACAGCGTGGCGGCGGTGATGATGGAATTCCCGATCGCAGGGAAGCCCATATGAGCACTACGACAATATGAAAGAGGTGGAAATCTGTGGAGGGCACACGCACACAGCTAAAATCAACTTGTGTGTCTATGGGGTGTTCCCCTACCCCGTATATAAAGGAAAAGGGGGAATTGGTTGACCCTCATAAGAAGCGCGCAAAGGGGCAATCCTACTCCAAGGAGAGTTGGATCCCCTTTCCCTAGTCCAACTAGGAGAAGAAGAAGGAAGGAGAGGGGAGAGAAGGAAGGAGGGTGAGGGAGTCACAGACTAAGGGGTCCTCGAGGCGTCAGTCACATTTGGACATGGGCGGACTAATGGGCTGTGAAGATACAAGCAAGAAGACTCTCTCTACGTAATAGGATGGGACTCTCCTTGGCGTGGAAAGCAAGCTTGGCGTTCAAATATGAAGATTCCTTTCTCAAGTAACTGACTTTGTACAACCCTAATCCCCTTTGGTGTCTATATAAACCGGAGGGCTTAGTCAAAGGGACAATCATAGTCATATAGGCTAGACTTCTGGGGTTTTAGCCATTCTGATCTCGTGGTAGATCAACTCTTGTAATACTCATATTCATCAAGATCAATCAAGCGGGAAGTAAGGTATTACCTCCATGGAAGGGCCGAACACAGGTAAACATTGTATTGTCCCCTGTCTCCTATTACCATCGACCTTAGATGCAGATTAGGGACCCCCTACCGAGATCCGCTGGTTTGACACCGACATTGGTGCTTTTATTGAGAGTTCCAACGTACTGCGTCGTCAAAAGGTTTGATAGCTCCTTGATCATCTACAACAATGATGTCGAGAAGTCTTCCTCCCGGACGGATCTTAAACGTTGGTGGCTTCACTGCTTTGTGGAGGCCAACTTCAGCAGCCATCTGGAAGCGGTCGATAGCTTCGCCCCAGCCCATCGAGTCGATTGAGAAGCTTGAACTACGTCATGGCTATCCGTGGAGACTTGATCTTTGGTGGATTCCAGGAGACTCGATAGCCGCTCCCCTTCACTCGATGAACATGACTAACCGTCTGTCATCGGACCATACCAGGAGATAACACATTGTGGCTTGCTACGGCCTTAGGTCTGGAAGCAGATCAGCGCCATCGAGAAAGGAAGCTCAACCCTGCCATGGATGTCGCCGATCCCAATGTCGAGCCGCTGCAATAACCCGAGTTGAATACTGTATTCAACAGAGCCTCGGACTCATTCCGGCTATAGGTTAAGAACCATGTATCCTGGCGTCGAAGCTCATCGGTCATCGATCGTCGAATTCAGCTCCATGGACATTTTTGACACTTTCGCCTTTGGCGACGTGTTAAACTTCGTTAAAGCACAATCCTTAGCGGGGGCTCACATCCAACTATATCCGGTTCGGCTGAAGGTTGATAGCGGAAATTTACGCTTCCACCACTGCTTCACTTCATAGCCACCGTCGTCCATACTTAAGCTGACATGCTGGAAATTCGGCTCAAGAGAACATCAGCGGTATGGGCGGCGATGCCGATGAGAGAAGGCCAAAACCATATTGTACGGACGATTCTGCGATCACCTCTTCTTCGGCGTGTACATGGTGGATACACCTAAAAAGAAACGAGCAACGATGACAAATAAGATCCGATTGAGGATGAAGCCTCCACGAGATACAGCCAAAAGCCCTGCGTCGTGGCGCCGCTCTAAATCACGTCGAGGAAAAAGACAGCAATACCGGCACGCGAAGAAAAGCAATACTCGGACGATGCAAAGATAATGAAGACCCTGTTGAGGTAGCTTCGAGCAGGAGGGCAGGAGAAACGGGCAAATTAGCCCGATGAGCAGGCCATACCGGCGACTCGGAGGACAATAATTATCTCCCAATCTCCAAGGATGAGGTGAGCCTCGGAAGCGAGAGTTTTATAGTGCACGAGGAACCTCTCGAGCAGAGGCGGCTTTAAGCGCCGGCTAATAGCCTTTGCAAGGAGCACGCAAAAAAATTGCGGCAACTTCAAGCTGACCGAGATCCTCTCAGCGATAGATGGACTGATGTCTTGGCGGCCGAAGAATCTGACCTCAAGCACCCGGCCAAAAGTTACTCGAGCGCAAATTACTACCTCGGTTTGATGATGGTATTTGGGCCGACCATCATCATCGTGCAATGCGGCTGACCGACCATGCATGGGTGGGACAAAGCAACAACTCAAGTCAAACACCAGCCGCCCACACAGTAAAGGCGGAAGATAAAACAACTCGGGGTTATACATATGACCTTGACGGGACACGGGCGGTAGAGCAGGACATACTAGATCAATCTCGGATCTAGAGGGCGGCGCCTCGACCACTGACGATGGCTATCTATTCAGGTGTGACAAGCCCTAGTCATGCCGGGCGAAAATCGCGAGCCGGACTCCATCTAAGCTACGTCGCGATGCGGCCCGATATAAGCGCCGCACACCCCTTTGCTTCAACGATGAGGTAATGGAGCATGAATTCCGGAAGGGGTTTAAACTAGTAAATATCGAATTATCTGATGGAACAATAGACCCAACGGTATGGATTGAGGATTTTATTCTCCATATCCATATGGCCCGTGAGATGACCTTCATGCCATCAAATACCTCCGATTAAAACTTAAAGGGCCAGCTTCAGCCTTTGGTTAAGCGATCTGCTGAAAACTCTATTGGCAGGCCAGAGAGGACTGGGAAGACTCCTTCGCGACAACTTCAAAGGGACATCATCGACCTCAAGGATCACCGGATGAGTTCACTCCATCACACTACAAAAAAATACACTTCCGTGATGATACGTGTTTGTCACGATGGGTCGCGTTTTTGTCATGCATGTACATCCATGACAAATTTATAGCAGAATCAAGATAGTCATACATGTCTTTGTCGTAGAAGTGTTCCATGACATTACCAAAATTATCATCACGAGTGTCCACTTCCATGACGATAAATCTTGCGTCCGGAAGTGCTTTTCGTCAAGGGTGACCGACCGTGGCATCCACCGTAGCGAACGCCGTTAAGCTATCGGGTCGGATTTTGGATCCGATAACCCGTTAACGACCACGACCAATGCCGATTTTCCGTGTAAAATTCTCATTGGCTAACGGATCCGCATCAGCTCCGCGTTGGCACAGGTGTCACTCATCCAACGGTCGAGATGGGCCTATGATATGTTGACACGTGGACCGGCCCAACAAAGGCCCACAAAGTTTAAATGGGCCGGCCCAACCGAAGGCCCATAAGATTTAGCGGACCATAATGGGCCGGCCCAGCTAAAGGCCCACAAAATTTAGCGGACCACAATGGGCCGGCCCAGCTATAGGCCCACAAGATTTTGCAGACCATAATGGGCCGTCCCAGCTAAAGGCCCAACATTCTCTGTCAAATCGGCCCGTCAACGGCCTGTCCTAAACTTGCCATCAACGCGGCCCATGGTCACTTCTGGCCCGTTAGCAGTCCGCTAAGTAATTGGGCCGAATCACGGCCCGGTGTATTTCTGGCCTGTTAAAGGTCCGGCTTAATTTGGGCCCATTTACAGGCCATGAAAACTTTCGGCTGTTAGCGGCCCACTATAGATTTGGGCCACTTTCTTCCTGTTGTCATTTTCGGCCTGTTAACGCCGGACTTAAACCATGGGCCATATGTGGCCCAACGTCATATCGGGCCCATTAACTGCCCATATAAAAATGATGATAATCTTGCCCGACCGAAGTTCTGGCCTGTTAAAGGCCCGTGTATTAGGTCGGCGCATTTACGGCCCGTCCGAATTTCGGCCTGTCAAAGATCCGCGTCGTAAATGGGCCACCATTTCGGCCTGCTAAGTCCAGTGGGTTATTTGGCACAATCAGGGCCCAACCTCACTTTCGGTCTATTAAAAGCCCATATTTTTTATGGGCTCAAGATAATTACACCTGTAAACGGCCTATTTTCTTGAGGGCCCAAAATATGTTTAGGCACATTAAAGGCCCACTATGAGCACAGGCCTACAGAAAAATATAAAGCTTATGCTGATTTAGGCCCGAGATATTTTTAGTGGACTACATGTCAATTTCGGCCCGTAGTCGTTTTAGCCCAATTGGAATGGGTCCGACGAATGTTGGCATGTTGGGCTCCTGCCAAGCTTTCGGCCGAATACATTACTAAGATAAACCTACACTATACAAAAATAGCGTCGTAATTACTGCAGCCTGGGGCAGCATCATAAATGTTGTATCACAACAAAATAAATTTCAACCATACAACAAAAGGCCTGTTGGCATAAAGTTTACAGTCCTTCCAGATAAAAGCACCATTAGATGTATAGAAGCACAAATCATTTGACCTGAGTGCTAATGTTTCAGGCTGTAGAATCTGATGGAGCAGCACGATCTCCACCTTTTTTCCGCCATTGGTCTTGAACAACGAAGCGAATGTATGATAGTCTGGTTTCAAAACCATTCATATCTTGACGACATTTCTCAATCACTATTCTTGTTTCCGAAACAACGTCCATTAGGGATTGAACTTGTGTCTGGAGCACAGATATATCACTCTGTCTAGCAGGAATATTTTGTTCAGTAGGCGATTGGACGAGGTTACCTTGACAACCAACCCGAATTACGCGAGGAAGGTGCTTTTTGCTTTGTTAGTGGAGAGATCTTGACACTGCTGCAGGAAGAGGTGACATTGTGCTGTAGTAGCCTCGTCACCTTCGGTGGTTGTGGATGTTCAATCATTTTTCCATAGCTTCTGAAAGTTTGAACTTGTAGATTAGTGTGCGGATAACTTACTAATGAGACAAAAACAAACAAAGTAGGTTAAACGTTTATACATAACTTATTTTGGTGAACTACTGTAATACATTAGCATGTATTGTAGTGCCAACTACATAATAAAATCACTTTCAGAACATATGTCCATGTAGCATGCCTACTGTATTATCTATTTCCTCACATTCGTTGACATCTAAGGATAAAGAGACATGGTTTAAAGTAGGATGAACATAGTATGACATCATTCATATCATGGGCAAACAGATATAAAACAAACACCCTATTTTATCATTGTGTGCGCACGTAAAAAACAACTAGATTACAGATCAAGACCAAAAGAATATCCTTCATCTCTTTTAAACCATGTAAGGTGAAATGATACGTTAGGACAACTGTGTATAAAAGTGAACAGAGTAACCGACATTGGCCGCAAACCAAGTAGTTAAATGAACACATCACAGTACCAATCAGTTCAAGGCAGGAGGAGTAAGGACTTACAACAGCGGCTTGAACTGGTGTGCTCATGCCCTTCATCTTGCTGGTGTGGCAATCCTTGAAGATTTGCACTGCATTAGGTTCAGGTTCTTTTTGGTCCGGACGGGCTTTCCTCTGTATTTGGAACAAGTCAATATAGATACGATAATATGGCACAAAAAAAGAAGGAGGTAGCACCTATTTACAAAAGCCTCGCGGTGTGCAATATAGCTACGAGATCCTGTTGTCATTGGAATTTCACTTTAGAGCGGTTGGTTTTGTTCTTCAAACAGTTAGCCTAGAATAAGATACACTTGTAAAGCGCGTACATAAATACAAGTTCAATATGTGGTCGATCAAATACATATAGCCTACGATACTTTTGATCAGACCAGTGTTTAACAAGGGCTGTCGGTCTTCATCGTAATATATTCCCTTTGGAGATGTTTGGGCGATTTCATTGTTAGCCTTGCCTTCAAAGTGAGATTTTGAAGGTGGTACCGATCTTGTCATGAGCAGACTGAAAAACATGAGTGCATGCTTGTTTAGTTGCATCATCTTTCGGATCAACTTGAACCTCATCTATTCAAAAAGAATGTGAGTCTTATTAGGAGGAAGCTAGAAAGTATGGGACGAGAGAAAGACAATATTACTAATTGCGATGAATAACATTACTTATGGATAAATGGTCAAGGAAGGTGTTAAACTGGGTATTGTCTTTCTCATTCCTGTACTGGATCCACGTTGGGAGGATACATGCATGACACCTAACGGCACCGGCTGCCTCTGATACTAACTAGGCTGACTCTGTAGCATCCGTGGCCTTTTAAACCTGCCTCAAAATGGATCTCCATTCTTCCTCCTTTAGATTTTGTTAATCTGTCAAACATTATCCCGATGTCTGTTTCCACTCGCGCCGTGGTGCTAGTTCAATAACGAATATGGAAAGTGTTAGTGTACATCAAGCTGTGAGAGTACATATAAAGGGCGTGCAAGCTGCAACTTGACTCGGTCGGTACCATCTTGGTGTTGATGCTCATGAGGTTCATCTCATCTTGCCAAGTCTGTTGTGTCGGCGATTGCCATAAGTAGTGTTAGGTGTGAAGGCAGCTTGGGAACTAGCCATTTCGAACAAGCGAGCGAGTAACTGGTTGAGATCTTGAGTGCAGTTGAAGCGGATGCTGCAGCTGGAGGAGCAGGTGATACTGTATTTGTAGATTTAGCCGGTGGATTTGGACCTTCTACTGCACTATAAGTACCAGCAGAATCTCGACGGCAGAACCTTTTCCGTTTCACCCGACGAGTAACAGCACTCCCTACTATATTATTTTCCTTGCTCTTTTTTGACTTTGGCATGTCAAGCTGTACCCACAACACAAAAGAATAAAATCACTCCTCAGAACTCATTGATGCATGATACAGACAAGCTATACTTTGATGTAAGACAACCGTATGAGGATGGAATATGTAACAAAAACAGGACGGCATGACATATTCACAGCTACGATGTGCAAACTAAGCAGAAGGATTTTCAAGAAAATAGAAGTAATGCAAGCTAGACACCATATAAAAGATGGAACCAATATTACTCTGCCAAGTTAAAACTGTCTTGTCATAAGTGGCAATTCGAAACATTAGAAGCAGTACAACGTAGAAATCAATGCAAGATGCAACCACTATCAAACTGCCATGTTAAAAGCGTCCAATCATGAGTGACTGATGCGGGATACACAACAGCAGTACTTTGATGTAAGAATATGGTATGATAGATAGATGCAGTGTATTCTAGACACAGAAAGCCATGTCATATGCACATGTATAACGTATAAACTTAGCAGGTGAAATTTAATCAAAATAGAATAAATACAGGCTAGAAAACATATGCAACATGAAACCAATTATCACACTGTCAACTTAGAGCAAGCACCTGCGATGGTGGAGTACGGGAGATGAACTCATCACGTAGACTTGGGACTTCAACTTCATTAGCAGTAGCAAGGGCAAATCTAGAGAGTCTCTGTTTGCGTCGGCGCGGAGGACCACCAACATCCCCTAACTTACTCTTTTCCTTCCTATTTTCTGATATTGCCTTATGAAGTCAAAACCACAAGTTGAATAAAATTAGCTCTGCATAACTGGTTGATGCATGATACAGACGAACACTACTTTGATGTAAGGCAAGCGCAGGATAGGAGGATGGAATATATACAAAAAACACAGTGTTTCATATTCACACGTACGATAGGAGGATGGAATATGTATGAAAAAACAGTAAGCGGAAGGCATTTCAACAAAATTAGAAGAAATGAAAGCTAGGCACCATATGAACATGCAACCAATATCACTCTATTAGGTAAAAAGTGTCTCGTCGTAAGTGTCATTTCAAGAAATTAGAAGCTATACAAGCTAGAAGACAATGCAAGATGCAACCTACATCACAGTCCCAAGTTAAATGTGTCTTATGGGTAAGTGATCGTTGCAGGTATAAGTTGTAAGCTACGCAGATATAATTCAACATAATCAGAAGCAATACAAACTAGACATCATACGGAAAATGCAACCACGTATAACAGTTCCAAGTAAGAGCAAGCACCTGTGATGGTGGAGTAGGGGAGATGTGCTCATCAGGTACACGTATGTTCTATAAACAGGAACACGTGTCATATTTACAGGCACTATGTGTAAAGTAAGCAAATGCAATTCAAGTTAGAAGCAATACAAGCTAGACATCATACGCAACATGCAACCACATATAATAGTGTCAAGTTAGAGCAAGCACCTGTGATGGTGGAGTAGGGGAGATGTGCTCATCATCTACACAGCTACGTTGACTGTCCAGCCTTGTGTTGTCTTGCGAATCTGTTGGGAGGATGGCGGAGTAGAATCTGTAGTGACCCCCTGTTTGAGTTGCTCCGAAGGACCACCATCATCCACTGCCGGACTAATTTCCTTCAGCTGTAATGATTTTGCATTGTGAAGTCAAATCGATAAGAAAAAGGAATAAAATTCGCTCTTCAGAACTCATTCATGCATGATACTGAAGAACACTACTCGGATGAAAGGCAAACACATGATGCGAGGATGGAATATGTATGAAAAACAGGATGGTGTGACATATTCACACCTATGATGTGGCAACTAAGCAGAAGGCATTTCAACAAATTAGAAGCACTGCAAGCTAGACACCATATGAAAGATGCAACCAATATCACTCTTCCAAGTTCAAACTGTATGGCGTCTCAACAAATTAGAAGCAGTACATGCTAGAAATCATATGCAAGACACAACCAATATCACAGTGGCGACTTAAAGGTGCCTTATCATAAGTGATTGATCACGGGATATGCAAGAATAGTAGTCGATGTAGAAATAGGAACTGTCATATTCACATGCATTATGTGTAAAGTAAGAAGATGCAATTCAACAAAGTTAGAAGCAATACAAGCTAGACATCATACGTAACATGCAACCACATATAATAGGGCCAAGTTAGAGCAAGCACCTGTGATGGTGGAGTAGGGAGATGTGCTCATCATCTACACAGCTCGTTGTTGTCTAGCCTTGCGTTGTCTTGCAAATCTTGTTGGGAGGATGGCGGAGTAGAATCTGTAGAGAACCTCTGTTTCAGTTGCTCGGAAGGACCACCATCATCCAATGCCTTTCCAATTTCCTTCAGCTTTATTGATTTTGCATTGTGAGGTCATACCGACAAGAAAAAGGAATATCATTCGCTCTTCAGAACTCATTCATGCATGATACTGATGAACACTACTCTGATGAAAGGCAAAGTCATGATACGAGGATGGAATATGTACGAAAAAATGGACGCCTTGACATATTCACACCTATGATGTGGTAACTAAGCAGAAGGCTGGACGCCTTGACATATTCACACCTATGATGTGGTAACTAAGCAGAAGGCACTTCAACAAATTAGAAACACTGCAAGACACCATATGGAAGGTGCAATCAATATCACTCTACCAAGTTAGAACTGTCTCGTCATAGGTGGCGTTCTACAAACTAGAAGCAATACATGCTAGAAATCATATTCAAGACGCAAACCAATATCACACTGCCAACTTAAAGGTGTCCCATCATAAGTGACTGATGCAGGATACACAAGAAGAGTAGTTTAATGTAAGAACATGGTGTGATAGACATATATAGTATGTATCAAAAACAGGAAGGCGTGTCATATTCACATGTATAATGTGTAAGCTATGGAGATGCAATTTAACAAATTAGGAGCATTGATGAGGGATACACAAGAAAAGTACTTTGATGTAAGAACATGGTTAATAGAAAGACGTAGTATGTACCAAAAACAAGAAGGCATGTCATATTCACAGGTATAATGTGTTAACTAAGCAGATGCAATTTACCCTAATTAGAAGCATTACAAGGTAGACACCATATGCAACATGCAACCACATATCACACTGCCAAGTAAGAGCAAGCACCTGCGATGGTGGTGCGGGGAATTCGGTGATCAACTAGAAACTACGTTGACTATCTTCATTTAGCCTTGCTGTTTCTTGAGAATCATGTGGGGAGGATGACCTGCACTCTTTAAATGAGTAGAGGCGTCTCACGGTAACCCACCGGGTGTTGTCTCATCATAAGTGATTGACAAGGGATACAAAAGATCATTAGTTTGATGTCGACCATGGTTAATAGACATATGTAGTATGTATCAAAAACAGGAAGGCATGTCATTATGAAAGGTATAATGTGTAAAATGGCAGATGCAATTTAACCAAATTGGAAGCAATACAAGCTAGACACCATATGCAACATGCAACCACATTTGTGAGGCGAAGTTAAAGCAAGCACACAGGATGGTTGTGTGTGGAAATTGAGATCATCAACTGCAGAGCTCGTTTCTTGTCTCCAAGCTGCGACCTGCACCCATTAGGCTGAAGCAGCTTAGTGCTTGTCTTGAATTACCTTTGGGCGACTTCTGTCTTTTCTTTTCTGCATTCATCAACACCGCGTCAGAGTCTGAAATACCCATGCATAAAAAAATAGTGTGAGTATGGGTGAAGTGTGTGCACAATTAGTACAGTGTAAAGGTAGCAGATAGTAGGTCGGTGAGAAATAAATGACGGGAGACATATGATAGATCTACAACATGCATGGCACACTAAATTACTACATGATTCTATGAAAATAATAGTCGACTGAAAGCAAATAGGTCAGTCCATTTTTTCTGCACCGTCCGATGTACAAAGAATGGGCAGATTGCCTTCATCTACCTCCAGCCAGTCAATGTTGACGATCTTCCTCGAAACGCCAGCGACCACCGGCCCAGTATTCCTCCCCTGCCTGCGCCCTCCCCTTGACCTCACCGCACCGCCGTGCTTGGCACCCTCCGGCCATCCATTCAAGCCCTGCCGACCTCCAGATCGAGCGCAAGCAGCTCCTGCGCCCCACACCCCTATGATAGACACCGATGCGCCGCTTCCCCGGGGAACAGGCGGACTAGGTGCTCCGCGCGCCTAAGCGGGTGCTTCTTCTTTTAATTGCGGTTCGTGACCTGAATTGAAATCCAGGTGGGCTCTTGACCTCTAGCGGCGGTGAAATAGTAAAGGAGAAACCTTGTGCATTTAGTATCACGAAGAAGATGCGATGAAAGCGCTCAACTAGTTTCTTTCGTGGGATGAATACGGTGTGGCGGAGGCGTAAGATTTGCGAATAAGGAAGAGGTACCTCTTTCTGCTGGCGATCTTGTGTCCTCCTTTTTCCGATGATCTTCTTGTTATTAGCGAAAACCAGAAGTTGTGGAGGGCGGTGCAACCTTGGGCGGACCCATGGCCAAGTTATTGAGTGTGGTGCGGTGGCCGTCATCGGCGGCGAGGAAGCAGATCGGCGGCGAGCGATGGCGTGGCGGGAACAGCTCGGTGCGGTGGGCGGTTGCGGCAGTGGAGCTGCAGCGTGATGGCGCGAGATGGCGTGGTCGGAGTGGTTCGATGCGGCGCGCGTCGGCGTCGGCGTCGTGGAAACAGCTCTGCCTCGGCCTCGGCTGCTAAGTCCTTGAGGCGTTTGGTTGCGATTGCGTTGGACAACGAAGTCGAGTACCGGCTCTGGCGTGATGGAGGAGGCGGCGGTGGATTGGCGCTATGGGGTGGAGGGCGGACCGGCGGAGGAGGCTGGGGTTTCGCGGCTGGTGGAGAGGCGTTTGGCGCCCCGGAGTATGAATGGGGAAGCGGAGGGGCGGGGAACTAAGGGGAACAATGTTGGTTTGAGGCAGCTTGTTTGAAATTTGGGAAAGTTACAAACTTTGCCCCATCTAAAATTCGACATATTGTGGGTTGGGGTAGGACAGTCATGTCGGTGTCCCAAATGTGGCGGGATAGATTTGACGGCGCATGGGTGTTTAAGCGCCCACAGTATGAATGCTTATTAGGCGGTTGAGACTGGCGTCTTGGTGAAGTTACAAACCTACGGTTTAGACCTTTGGACATCGGGCGATAGGCTACAGGCAGAGTCAGGACAGTAATTTCCTACCACCAAAACATTAGTCTCATGCGGTTTGGGTGACGAGAGGTCTATTTGGCGCCGTTCAATATTTGGGAGCAGAAGCATTAATGTTTCGGTTCTCTTGAATTGAACTTTCAGGATTTGTCAAACTTCACAAATCTTTACTCTTGAAAATCCTAAAGCTACGATTATTTTGGAATGGAGGGTACATTTGAATATACATTGTACAGTATATATTAAAAATATGCAACTTACCTCAGTTCATGCATGGTTCAGATATAATCTCCTTGGTTGCAAAAAAGAAAAGTTAGATATGCGTATGAATATATATAGCATGTTCAAACTCACAACAAAGATTGATGCCCCTTTTACATCTGATTTACAAATGCCATTATTTGGGTTCAAATAGATGAATGCACTTCCTATGAATTGAATCTTGAAACCCCTTTATGTTGAATTAGACATGTATTCTATTTAAGTAGCTAGCAATTTGGAATGTATCCATGCAAGTGACAAATGTATAAAGTGCTTCACACTAACAACATGGAGTGCACTAATTAATGTTTATATATGAATTCCAAAAGCATCCATTGCCTGTATTTCAAACCGCTCTCACTCTATGGATCGATAATATGAAATAAACACATGCACATTCTAGAATTCAATAGAGTATGGGTGTCTGATAGACTGATTTTCGTCCATCGCAATTTGCAAAATTCATGATCTCATCCAAAATAATAATGCCATTTATATTTTAGTTTAATCGTAGAACCACCTTTTACGTAGATGCACTATGCCTCGCCCGTTCTACATGAGCAGCGTTATATATCTCTCATCTAGCATAAGTGCACACACTTTATATGCATCGGCGTTTCTCTTTCACACATGCTCACAATCTCTCTCAGGGTGTCGGGGTGTCTCACGCACATGCTCTCTCTGTTTCTCTCTCTCTCTCTCTCTCTCTCTCTCTCTCTCTCTCTCTCTCTCTCTCTTTCTGACTACTATGTATCACTCTTTTCACTAATCTCAGTTGGAAAACACTATTTCTCTCACATGCATATATACACATGCACGGTCTCTACTAGCCCTCTATATGCACATATATGTGCCTACGTGTCTCCCGCACGCACATTATCTTTAGACCTCTCTACACATTGCCCCCGACACACCTCTCTCTTAGTAGTTGGCAGATATGATTTCATCATATCGTCATTGATGAGATATCCCTGATTGTTAGGCTGGATGGTATCTGAGGCAAAGTTTTACCCTAGTTCAGATCGGACCCTTGCAGTTGAAGAAAGAGCCTACTCCTGGTATTGTATATTAGTGATAGGGGTGTGTACAAAGTACACGTGAATACCAGGCATTGTGCGTGTGTGTATACTATCGACGAACTAGCCCCCAAGCTTGTATAACATACTAAGGGCCTAGGGTTACAAATCATATATAGTCGGCTTATCACCAGTGGGGATAGAGTCCTCCGCGACTCTGGTAGCTTCGTGTTGTACGTCGAGTCCTCCACGCCGAGTCCTCCACATGGGTCTTCGTATAACACGTCTCGGTCCAACCTATATGTGGCGCAGGATGGAACCGACCCATGAGTCTTGATGTTGACCCACCACAACTAGAAATGATGTGCCCACCACACCACACACGCAATGGGCCACTACGAAAATAAGCATATACAATAGTACAATGGTATATAGCTCATGATCGTGTTCATATTTTGTTGATGACACAGCGGACTTTGCATTTGATGCGTGCCGTATTTTATTAACGACACTTACGGTCATTGTATTTGAGCGAAAGCAGCGATATAGTCCTGGACTTCAGAATAAGCTCATCACGGTCACCACATAAATTTTGTCGTGCTAACCAACATGTGGTTGGATGGTTAGAGGACAGTGGTTTCTCGAGCCCACCTAGGTTAAAGTCCTGGTGCTCGCATTTGTCTTCTGTTAATTTCAGTATTTTCGGCGATGTCGTTCAGTGGGAGGAGGCGTTCCACTTTCGACTCTGAGGCACCTATGGTGACTTCGTAAAATCTCAAGATCATATATGCTGGCCCACTCTCTCGAAGGTGCTCATAGGGGTAGGGTTCGCGTGTGTGCGCTTATAGCGGTGAGTGCTTGCGCGTATATATGAGCCCTTTTGTCTGTACTGTGTTAAACAAATACATGTCATGATTATACGGTCACTAGCTCACCCGTACAACTCCGTATTATGTTGATGACACAATCAATTGACCAGTCAAACGTTCCACGCGGCGCAACTAGTGTTGCACCATCGGGGCGCGTAACCGTGGGGCCCACCTGTCAGCCCTTATATGAAAGAAAGAAATGGTAGTTTGAGTCTGTACTATGTTAATAAAATAGGAGTACATTTTAGGGTGATCATACGGTCACTGGCTCACCATACAGCTCCGTAATTTGTTGATAACACGATCAATTGACCAGTCAAATGGTCCACATTCAGCAGCGCACATTACCATAGGGCCCACCCGTCAGCGGGTATATGAAGGACAGAAATGGTAATAAATTAGTGGTCGGTGGGTATTCGAAGTCGTGAGACCTCTGGTTGGCAGTCACCGGCGGTTGGGGGGCATTCATTGGGCGGTGGGGTGGGGATCCCCGGAGAAAAAGCTCGGCCTTGAGGCTAGAGGATGGCGGTCGGCGGCGGACCGGCGGCTGGCGGTTCGGCCGGTGGTGTCTGGCGGCTCAGGGGGGTGGAGTTTGATGATAAACTGGAGGCCCTTGATTTCATATCCAACAGCTAGAAAAACTAATGACCAGAGATGAAAAAGTCAGTCGGTGGCGTGTAGCCTCACCCATGCGTACACATGCACACACGTAAGACACGCGCGCATGTAGGCGTGCAACACTGCTGCGATACACATAGCGTACACATGCACGCATGCTGGCGTGCAACAACGGCTGCGTACACATGCACTCACGAACACTGCGCGCGTACGCACCCATGCATGCAACACTGAAGCGTGCCCTTGCGCATACGCAACACTTTCGCGCCTGCATGCACACAACACCACGGCGTAAGACACCGCTCAACCTATCGTGCATGCACCCTTTGTTAAGGACATGGATTATTACGGGTATTAATCAATCTTATCTGTGATAAGCAGAACATTGATGTTTGCAGCGGTCTTTATGAATCTGGCGTGTCGAGCGAGCTATCAACATAGTAGGCTTATCTACATGAAAAGATGATGTCACACTCAATGAACAATCATCGGTTTATGAAATGCCGCTTCGACCGCCTGGCCCACAAAGGTTCCTCTGCTGTGCGCTGCCTGCGTTGGGTCAGCGACATGCAGGCCATGCACCCAAAAGCCCCACATCGGTGGAAGAAGCGGTAGCGGTGTCCTAGGTCAGAGTCAAGGGCGCCACTCGCGGCACGCCCGGCTGAACACGCCTCCGTGCCGCATTCAAACGCCTCCATGAAACCCGCCCGTGTGGAAGCCGAGAAACCCGCCATTCTGGACACACGTCTGTTCATGACCGGGCGGTGTTAAGCATAGCGGGCGAGCTCCTCCGTCCGCCGTCTATTTAATCTCCTATTTAAGCGAGGCCAAGCGCAGGCCAAGAATCGCACACCTCCGCCGATCCCTATCTCCTCCACCATTTTGTCTACTCTTACAATGGCTTCGAAGAGTAGTTATTCCGCATCAAGCGGCTGGGTAGCCCGCGGATCTGAGCTATGCAGCTAGCTGATCCACCTCCCTCCCCTCGCCCGCGGGCGAGTTGCCGCCCCAAGCGGTAGCGGTTCAACAACTTCGCCGCTCGAGCCAGCTCGATGAGGCGGCGCGCGGCGTCGTTGCTGCCGTGCGCGCCGCCGCCTCGTACCGCGTCTCCCGTTTACGTGGCGAGACTCCCATGCGGTGGCGCGCCATGCAAGCAGCGGCGAAGCGGGTGCGCGAGAAACACGAGTCGGTGGCCAGCGCCTCCGCGTCTGCCGCCATCATCGAGGAGAAGTAGAACACGGGAGGCCGCCGCCGCTTGGGTCCCATGAAGGCCACCGCGGAGGCGATGCCGGCGTACACAGCAGGTGTCTTGCGGGATGCTTTTGTTGCGAGGACCTTCGTCGACCCCGCATGGGCTCCACGGAAGAGGGGAATGTTAGGATGAACTCGAGCCGGTGCCGGCCATGGCGAAGTAGTGGCCGGTGATGAACTCGAACCGGTGCCGGCCACCATCATCTTATGGCACTAGCCAATGATATCAGTTGGGCAGTGGGGAAGTGAGCCGTCCTTTGCGCTGAAGCATATACCTCCGGGGCTCCCGGCAGTCCGGTGATCGTGCTGCCGGACATGAGGAACACAAATTGATCAGCGGGCGACCATTTAGGCCAGGTATTATATACCTGTGCTGTTCAGAACTAGCACCGCGTAGTTCATTTGAATGTAATGAAATCCGTCATGTTTGTATGAAAATCCGGTATTTTATATGATTTTCGTCGTTGTTTATATGAAATATCAGTTTGTCTACGTGTTTGCATGAATTTGTCCGGTTGGTTGAGTTGCTGTCATAATGTGTGCGGCTACGGTTGGATGGCGTAATTTGCGGGTCGCCGGTCGGTCTGCGGGCGGCTCGGGCAGTGTTGTGGGACAAAAAAACACAGCTCGTGCAAGCTCGTCTCCAACATGCGCGCTGGAGGATGCATGACAGCATGAGCACCCGAGCCATTCCACGTTCATCGGTGGCAAAGGCACCGGTGGACAAAAGGGTCGCCAATATTTTGGCTACCCCGGGCAAGATCCAAACAGCTCCTCCCAACAGATTCAAATCCCTCGTTCACCGTGGAATTTTGCCATGTGTTTTTTTTATGGACTAGCAAGATGTCCGTGCATTGCACGGAACATCAAGATGCATTTTTTTACAAACTCCCGCATGCATGCAATTGATAATTAATGTCCTCCTTTGCTAGTACCACGAGACAAACACCATTAATATTGCATCGATTAGTGTTAGTGGCCTTGTATATCTGCAAATTGTAATTTTGATAGTGGCCCCTTGTATATAAAAATGAAGGGAGAAAGATGAGAGATAAGGTGAGGAGGAGTGGGGCGTGGTGGTGACTGGTGGTCGGACTGGGCGGAAGCATGGGGATGGACGGCGCATTATGTCTAGGTTTATGCGTATCTCTTTCACACACACCACGTGGGTGGGGGCGTGCCTGAAGAAGAGGTGCGCATACGGCCTGCGTACTCCATCTCTTTCCCAACCACACCAGCGGGTACGGTGGAGCTCATTTATGTACAAAAAGGCAGCCACGTGGTAATTTGCACGATGTCTGGTTGTCCACTTGGTGGAGGAGGATCGTCTACCACGGGTGAACAAACAAATTGCGACTTGACGCGTTATGTTAAATTAAAAAGAGGCAACCCATGTGGGGCCTACCTTAGGCGAGACTTTTGATGTGTCCGTCAACTCATGAGCGAGGAGAAGCTTGCTTAGTCGCCGTCTCCCCCATGCAGGCGCGGTGGCTCGCAGGATGAGGTGAAGCTTGCTTATGAGTACTCCCTCCGTCTAGGTGTGTAAGTCATATTCGTTGTGCACGCGACCAAAGCGGATAGGAACGAGAAAACTTAATGTTTTTTCTAATTAATAGCATTGCATGCAATAAACTAACCACTGCATGTCATGTTTGGAAGTCTCAAGTCATTGAAAGCATGCGGCCCACATCTCTTATTGGTTGATATGTCACAAACCAAAAAGCGAGGAGGAGTTAATGTACCGTGCCTAAGTGTTTTGGGATTATTTGGTTTTCGTAAGGTGACTTACACACATAGACGGAGGGAGTAGTACTACTACTACCACTACTACTGTACGCCTTTACGCCCGCTCCCTCGCCCACGCGCACGGTGGCTCGCAGCACGAGGAGAAAATTTTACTGCTCCCTCCGTTTACTCCTCGTCCCTACTACGTATACTTTGGAGTACTCCCTCCATTTACTTATACAAGGCCACTATAAAAAAATACATTTTGCATCTATACAAGTCCACAAATAGTAATCGAGACAAAAGTTACTACTCCCTCCTTTCCAGTTTATGGCTCAATTTCAAAATCTCTCCAACCAAGGTAGACGGTGAGTGGTTTGCACAAGTAATTAGTATGCTCGTTTTTCTCAAGAAGTTATGTTTACCGAGGCATTAATTAGAACGAATGCATGAATGACCACTAAATTTCCATGAACTTGTACATGCATCGGAAAGTACAATAGTGCGCTTTACTACATGGCATTTTTGCATATGTGGAGGAAAGAGAGGCAAGGAAAAAGTGGAGAAGTGGGCTCTCATGCAAGAGCCATCCTCTACTACATGGTGGAGCACTGGGAGAGGCACCTGTATGGAGGTGATCAGGAATCGGGAGACTCACGCCGGTCGTAGCGCCACAGTTAAAATGATAATGGCAAGTCAAATCACGGGGCCTCACTTGTCGAGCAGTAACTCGCTGTCAAATCACACAGCCCTACGTTTGCAGCAGCCTACTCCCTCGTCTTCTCGCGTCTCTGTCGAACCGACTAGGCGGAACTGCCCCGCCGCCTACCGCGCAGGAAAAGCCCCGCCCTCGACTTTTAAATACAACTACATCCGCTTAAGAATCCAATGATATACTTTTTGTGACATAGAACTACGTGCAGGCCCTATAAACCGAGGCGCCTAAAAATAAAAAACCGAGATGGAGAGGGTAGTTCAGCAGGTATCTTTTAGATCAATATAGTCGGGATTCACCAAGGAGCAAAACCAAGTGGTTGGCTGCTCTTGTCGTGTTTGCGTAGCAACTCAAGCAGGTCAGTCCGCTGCGAAATGGCGGCACATAACAGGACCCCTTTGGCCGACATGTGGCTCATCCACCATCTTGTTCCGTGCGATGCACCAAATTATAGTTGAACAGCGGTTGGAATTGGAGGCACCCGGTCGTGGCGCGCGATAGTAGAAAATGGCGATGAGGGTCAAATCACAAAGCCCCACCTTTCCGCATTAAGCTGGAGTGCTGGACGGATGAAGCAACCATCATTTCACTCTAGGCGCAAGAGCATAAAGAAAAGAGAAAACAATGATGCGTGCGGCAGCTACCTAGGGCACCCTAGGGTAGGGGTATCCACTACAGATCCTTTTTTTAAAAGCGCCTCCACTACAAATCGGCTTCTCCCTCGTCCTCTTGAAGAAAACCGATGATGAGTGTGGCGGTAGGGTTTGTAGGAGTACTACGGCGTGCGGGTCCACGTCGTAGTAAACGGGTTCGAGTCGACGCCTTAAATATGTGTGGGCCGCTTGGTTTTACGACGAGCGTGGCAGCATTTTGGGTTTGGGGACCAGTGGAGATATAGTACGTACAAAAAATTGTGGACGTAGGTTCGACCGAAAGGCAATGATGCATGGGCCCTGCATTTTGATATACTCGGGGCCGCGTGAAATTTACTACTCTACTCAAAACTAGTAAGGTACACATGTATTGAACGCATGAGATTTCGAAACCAAATTATGAATAAATACACACTATATCATGTAAATCTTTGAGTCATATATGCATGATGTAGATGTTCTTTTAGTTCTTACAGTTCATCTCATTCAAAATCAATTAGTTTTATAAAAATGTTAAGATTCATGGGGTTGTGCATTGTAAATCATAAAGTAAAAAACAAATAATGGCAATTCATTTAGAAAAAAAATCAATTATGACACAGAAGATTCTAGAACAAAGGATAAGTGCTTGTGTTTTGAGGTTTGTGCATTATGCTTAAGTTCAACCAAGGAGTCTTCTAAATTGTACATGTGGCATATCTGGTGGAATTTTGATGATATCCAACGGCTAGTAGTGCTCAGATTTTCCTATCTCTGCACTGTTGGGTTAGCTTCATCCAGCGACCATCTTTCAAAGTTATTGGCACACTATATAGTTCTTGTGCCATAGTTGCATGTTTTGGAAAAAACCTACTAGTGGGTTGTACTATCTATTTAGGAATAGAAGATGTATACATGGAAGTTGTAGGGAAAGAGATGACATGGAGCATCTCAATTTCTATGAGTAGGGATTGGAAAAGAGATGTCATTTGGTTCACATCATAGGAACTTTTCTATTGAATCTAGAGATGACATGTATCTCAATTCCTATGAGGAGGGATTTGAAATTAAGGGAGTATAGGAATCCATTCATATGAACCAAGTGGCTCTAAAGCTATATAAATGATATCATGCTTATTTCCTTTGAAATGTAAAGTATATGAATCTATTCCTATGAACCAATTGGCTCTAAAGGAAAAAATCCTATAAAAATCATATCATATAGAGTTCCTATGATATTCCTCGACACTATAGGATGCTTGAAATTGTTGCGGGTGATACGATGGTCTTTCTTTGTAGACTCCTCACCCATCTTTATAGTTACCTCTCGAAGATGAATGAAATGATATATACAGGGTATTCTACATGTGCAATTTGTACGGCTTCGGTAAAAGTTTGTGAGGTTGAATTTTCAATAAAGCTATATCCTATATGCACTGCATTTCGGAATGGAGGGAGCATACGGCAGTTGCTAACACTCACATGGAAGATTTGTGTGTAGGAGGAGTGGCTGTTCTGTTAAATGACATGGCAAAACTGACCTTTGTCGGATGCCGATCTAACGGTTCTTCTGGCGTTAAATCAGGAAAAGGCTTGTGGCGACGTTTGTTGGATAATGATTTACGGACACATGCATTGCATTGATCGTGCCCCCTCTCTCTCACGCTACGCACCCTCACGAGTCATGACTCTCACGAGTCCTCTCATGAGACTTCGCCGCCGCACCCACCGTCTATCTGCAGGTAGGCGTCACGCTTTATATGTGCTCTTCACCCTACCCCAGAACTTCTAAAAAACAAAAGACGGCGCACACATTTTATTTTAGCTCGCACGTCACACACTTGTACTATTACTCTTGCGGCGAACGTTCTTTGGACATAGTATATTGTACTCTCACGGAGAGAAGCGGTGCCGCATGCGCACTAGTTCTCTCACACCCACTCATGAGTACGTGGGGCGCATTTTTTGAAGCTGGTACAACAAAATCACTCCACTATATATAAAAGCAGGAGCCTTAGCGCTTGCTTTACTAGGGTTCTTCTCGTTCACTCTCTCATGCTCTCCAGATCTAAGCAAGACATAGGTGGCCACACTCTCTCTTAGCTCACGGCTGGTCACAAATCCGGCCGGACAACCTCGACCAGGGCAGGGGTGTAGGTGCATCGTTCACGCTGTCGTCGGCAGCGAGGGAGGAGACCAACGGTTGCCCGCGCGTCCCGATCGGCGGCTGTGCCGTTCTCTCCGAGAGAGCGCCGACTCGAGAGGGCCTCCAACCCCTTCTTCCTCCCTGCGGTATTGCGGCCAAGATGCGGCCTCCCGACGCAGTCTTTGCCACATGCCGACGACCCTCAGGTATATATTCCTTCGAAACCTGCCTTGCTCTACTGCCCCAGCTCCATTCGTGTGGATCCTTTTCTACTTTCGTCCGCTGTTCCAGAGCCGCCTAGACATCTACTATTATTAGAAGTAAAGCTAGTTCATACAGTCGACTCAAAGCTTTGGTTCAAAACAGGGAAGAATGTGGGAAAGATGTAGCATGAATCTAGGACTTGGTTCTAAGAGGTAATGGGGGAAAGTAGTAATATCTGTCACTGCTTAAATAACCGTATTTCGTATTTGCGCAAACAGGGATGTCTGTCTCCATATCGTTTCGGGATGTCTCTCTCCGTATCGTTTCTATCCGCGCAATCAAAACCACACACCTCAGTTTTAGTACAACTGCGCAAAATGAGATGGCTATCCCTCGCTGTCGTCGTCTAACCTCCCGTCCTCAAGGTATCCCTACATTGGTAGTAACTAAGGTAGAATGACCAACGCAATCTAAAAGAAGCTGATTAAATGCGTTTTACTTCCTGATTACAATGCAGGGACGGCGAAAACAACTCCATCCTAGTCGGAATGCACTTTCTACCAGTTCATCCATGCCGAGGACTAGCTAGCAGCGCGGCTGCTGGCGGTTTTTGGACAGGTGCGGACAAGAGGCATTGTGGTCTGCTTATTTCTGCAAATAGCGGTGCTTAAATTTAGTGGAATGCACAAGAATTTCACCTGGTCAGTACACTGCATGGTTTAGTTCAGCATTCCAGCTGAAACCACAATTATAACTGGTTATTTTGGAATGAGAGAACCTAACCCTGAATGGTGGCAACAAGAAAAAACCAGAGTGAACTCGAGGAAATTTAAGCCTGCCGAGAGGCCTTTGCTCAGAGAAGCCTTTTGCTTGTTTTTCCTGATTTGTAAACCTTCTCACAACTTTGTCTTTTGCTGTGAACTAGTATATGTTTGTTATGTTCTATGAATCAAGGCATGCCCGTCATCTTCCTGCGTAAGCTTGACAAGAACAGTATGCCTCACAAAGCGAAGGAGTAGCTTTGAACTTCTTGTGCCTGTTACACCACTGGACAACACGCGACAGCGGTGAGGCTGGAATACAACTCTTCATTGGTATAACCGCAAATGGCTTCAGGATCCAACAGCCTAAGAACTCTGTTTTCCCGGTCACGTATATTCAGGTCGTCCGCCTCATAGCAGTGACATGTACAACCACACAATCCTTATCGCATCAGGGCTCTAATTGAAGCGAAACAAATTCTGAATTACTTTTGATATAAGAAACACAAGTTATTTAAACCACTATGTATAGCATGGCATCGAAGCTAATAAAATTTTGCATTATTAATCACCACATACTTCCTTTTCTATAAAAATCCCCACACTTAGATGAAAAACCACAATCGAGATCGGCCGTGAAGAAATCACCTTGGAAGCAGCTCAGCGGGGGACACATCCTCGAAGGGAAAACTGCTCCTGCCAGGTGCCCGCAGGAATTGTAACCTCAAGCAGGCGTTGACCATCTCGATGAGTGGCCGTGAGCATATCTGGGGTCAGCTCGGTGGTTGCCTCCATCTTCTTGGAGCTCTCTGTCTCGTGGGGATCAGCATCCTCGTCTGCTCCAATATCGGCAGATCTTTGCACAGTTCTCCTTGGTCCATCATGGCCAGCGAATACTAGGAGACCCTTTGAAAGGAAAACAAAATCGCAAATGACAATGAAACAAAAAAGAGAGTGAGGATCGATTCTTGCTTTGCAAAAGTTCTTTTTTTCTACGAGCGAAAATATACCAACATCACGGATCCGCTTACCTTCCCTTCGTTCGGAGAGAAGAACGTTAAGCGGATCTGAGTGTTGCCTTTCTTGAAGGCGGTGAGGAGAAGGGGATTCAGAGAGCGAAATGATGGTTGCCGTCTGTCAAACTTAGACTGCAAGGGAGGTGGGGTTTTGTGATCTGACGGATCGTTCTTGCCGGCGCTTCTGACCGGGGTGACTCTCTTTGCCTGCATATTGCCTTCTAATTTGGTGGATGGCATTTGGGCCCTGCGCTGCATGGCCCGCATGTCGGTGATCAAAAGTATAACGTGACATTGAGTAGAGGAGAGCGTTTCAATGACCTAGGAGGAGCAGGAAGCGGTAGAGTGTCTCCTTTACTAGTAGTAATGGTGTTTCTGGGTAGGCTGTAGAGTGTCTCCCTTTGTACTAGTAGTAATTATTTCTCTGGACCCAAGACAAAACAGCCCATCCACACTAGTAAATAGTAAAATCAATTCAAAAGCCCATATATTTCTTGAATGAGGCGCTACCCACACCCGACACACCCCAAAAAACCTGGGTTCTCTTCTTCCTCCTCGCTCCCACCCACCTCTCACGTCGGATCGCTCCTCGTGCCCCAAATTCCTCACCTCACTCCTGCAGAAAACCCAGCTCCCCTTCTTCCTCACTCCTCTGAAAACCCCAGATCCTTCTTCTTCGCACCTTTCTAGCTAGGCTCGTCATTAGTTACTCTGATCAAATCCGTGAGCACCAGCGGCGGCCCTCGAGGAAAATGGGTCGGCTGACCCTAAGCGTAAGAAGATGAGGCTCCCTTGACGGCCTTCATTGTAGATCCCGCACCCGGCAGCGGGAGAAGCAGCGACCCCACCCCACGGATCCAGGAACCCGTAGAATCTCGGGTGGACCGCATCAGCGATCTCCCACACTACTAGGAAAAAGGCCTACTAATGGCGCACAGGATTACGCGCCTACTAATGGCGCACCTCTGGTAGCCGTGCCATTATATCACTACTAGTATTTTTACTAATGGCGCACCGGTGATGCGCCACTAGTACTCAAACCATAGTGCGCCATTAGTATAGGCCAGCGTGTGCCATTAGTATAAACCACGCATGCAGCCATAGTATTTTTAATTTTGAATCGGGAAAATAGTAGTGGCGCGTCTAACTTAATGTCATGCCATTGCTATTTTGAATTTTGAATTTGGATCGGGATCTCGGATCGGCGATTTTTTTGCCCATTTTTGCTCGTTTTTTTGCTCGTTTTTTGCATGATATTATTTCAAATTTTGTTCCGTTTTTGGATCTTGTACATTCTTTTGTCGTGTTATTTTGCGGAGAGGAGTTCGCCGAGAGAGGAGGAGGGAGGAGGTCGTTCAGAGATGAAGACGAACATCGAAGAGGAGAATGAAAACCATGAGGGATGGGAAGAGAGAGGAGGAGGAGCTCACGGGAGGAGGAGGAGGAGCTCACTTGGGAGAGGAGGAGGAGCTCACGGAGATGAGGGAGGAGGCTTCATGGGAGGAGGGAGGAGGAGCTCACCGGAGATGAGGGAGGAGGCTCTCGGCGGAGGAGGAGGAGAAACCGTGAGGGATGGGAGGGAGGAGGGAGAGGAGGGGCGAGGAGGTCGCCCGGAGAGAGGAGGAGGAGTCATGGGAGGAGAGGAGGAGGGTCACGGAGGAGGAGGAGGAGGAGGATTCGCCCGGAAGGAGGAGGGTAGTATGGTGGAGGAGAGAGAGGGAAGATGGAGTGGAGGAGTGGAGGAGAGGTGGAGTGGAGGAGAGGTGGAGTGGAGGAGAAGAATGAAGAGGTAAGGAGAGAGAGGACACGCCATGTATATATACAACATAGTAATGGCTTTACGTGGGCAGGTCTTGCCATTACTATTTTTATTTTTGAATTTTTTGAATTTTGAAGGCGGGAAGATGCTACTATTATGGCGCACCATGGGCAGTCGCCATTATTCTGTTTTATTTTTGATTTATTTTGAATTTTGAAGCGGGAAGATACTAATGGCGCACCATGGGCAGGTCGCCATTAGTAACTTTATTTTTGATTTATTTTGAATTTTGAAAGGCGGGAATAGTAATGGCGTGGCACCATGGGGCAGGTGCGCCATTAATCTGTTAATTTTTTGAATTTTTGCCTCTCCAGATCTTAAAGCCACGTATCTTTTTTCTGTTAGGTTTTGAGGATTTTGAAAATGTTTATGAGGTTCCCCCTGTTAAATTTGGATGTAACTTTTGAGTAGATGATTTTTCATATAAAAACTTTTCATCCGAGTTAGTATGCAAAAGTTATGCCCATATTACAAATTCGAGAGAGATTTTGCAAATAAAATCGAAATTCACATTTGCAAATTTTCCCAACAACTATACCACATATCACATGGAAACTTATTTTCTTTTATTTTTGACATTTTCATCATTTTCTTTTATTTTTTTTTAGCTGAAAAGCGATCCCACGGGGAGGGTGCATTAAAGAAATTTTTGAGCCAAAATACTAATGGCGCACCATGGAAGTGGTGCGCCATTACTAATTGAAACTAGTAATGGCGCACCATGGAGTAGTGATCGCCATTAATTGAAACTAGTAATGGCGCACCACTCACGGTGCTTTCATTAGTATTTTAAAAAAATTATAAAAACAATTTTTACTAATAGGCACCGTGGGATGTGGTGCGCCATTGTAGTGTTAACTCACTAATGGCGCACCAACACATGGTGCGCCATTAGTAATTTATAATGGCGCACCACATATGCATGCGCCATTAGTATCCATCCATCTATAGCCCTTTTCCTAGTAGTGCGGGACGCCTTGATCCTTGGGGAGATCATCTCGCTTCTCCCACCAAGGATTGCTGCCCCACCCAAGTCCTCTCTCAATCTGTGGTGGCGCCCTCTATGGCGGCGCCGTGCTCCATGCCTTATTTGTGGTCGGCTATCTCTCTTCAATGATTTTGAAATCCCGAGCCATCAACTCCTCTCCACCCGAGGGCTCCGTTCAGCAGCCTGCATCCCATCATGCTACACGAGCAAGCATACCTTGCCTGCCGATGGACACCTGGCTGAAATCCCACAATTCACAGAACTACAGCTGCTTGAGTTCTACTATTCCCCTAGAAATCACATACCACATACCGAACGCCATGAACTTGTGCCCTCAGTACTGATGTCCATCTCGTGGTTTTCCTCCTCTCTCCACGCCGCCACCTTTGCGCTGTGCTACCTACCTAGAACAATACGGTACTAAACCTTCGACTCCCATTTCTCAAGAAACTTTCACTTGTGCGGGTTCGTATATCGGAGGCCTCATTGCACAGACATCATCCACTCCAGTTGCCTGCCTTTGGAGTGCTTGAATCTTGTTTTCCTGATTAGAATCGGTTGTCTCCAAATAAAATCGCCTAACCTTGTAAGAATTGGAATTTCTTTTGACGGAAGGCAGCTCATCATCAAGATGCCCCTCCACTTCAAAGGTTGATCCTTGATTCTAGTTATTCACTGTTGCAAATAACCCGTCCTCTGCGCCTAAACTAGAGACCTTGGGTGTAATACATGATATATGTACTCATTTCAATATGGTGTTTGGCTCCACAGTTCTTGGTACTTTATATTATCATCTACACTTGTAACCATAAGCTACATTTTAAATTTCTGCGCATAATTTATATATCATCTTGGAGTACACATTTTGTACTAATATTATGTTCTATGCTCAAGAAGAGTTTCTCCATGGATGGCCTATCAATGGTGCTGGATTCATCAAGATCTTATATATCCAAATGAATAGTTTTGTCTGAACAAGATTATTGGCTTGCTCAATGCTTTCCATGTCTGGAGAAATTGTATATAAAGGTGATAATTTCACGCACATTGGAAGCCTGCATATAGTGTACTAGAATTAACCATTCAGTTGTTGCTCTTTTGACACTCTTCTTTTAGACCTTAAGCTGTTTTCAATCTTCATGTATATTTAGGCAACGGATGGGGTAAGAAAGTTATAACCAATCGATGGATTAGTAAGCATCGGGATTTTCTCACTTCTCATGAGATTCGATTGAAGACAATAACGCTATAACGATATGTAGCCAACCGTGCAAACACAAGATTTGTAACATTCTTCCTGCTGAATGTGAGGTTACTATTGTCCATCAGGCTTAAGTTTATTAGCAGCATGGTTTTGATGGATGGGTATGTCGAAGAGCAAAAAAAGGAGTTTCAGGTGGGAAAAAGAGCTTCTGAACGTGCCGAGCTTCTATTTACAACATATTGTGGTCATAATCCTGTAAATTTTACGACCCAGGATGTTCATTCTATGGACCTGACCGATCCATTTGGTGTGACTGCCGAAAGCTTGATGCTAGAGTTAGATGTTGTTGCCCTTTTCAATCTGGGTTTTTGTAAACACGATGAACAATTAGCCCTCGTGCTTTTATGCAGTTTGTGGCTGGAGTTAGATGTTCCTGCCCTTTTCAACTCGGCTATGACTGTCATATTTTCTTTGAAACAAGGCAAATGGCTTGCCATTCGTTTAATTATAATGAAATGTTGTAACAAATCCCAACCAAGGAAATAACATCACTCTCGCTTGTGCTTGAGCTGCTTTGTGCATTCTGAAGCCAAGTGATTAGCCCCACCGGCACCCACAAACTTATTTGAACTAGCACATCAAATGGGATGTAAATTTTCATAGGAAGGCTGCAATCTGGTAGCCAGATTTGGATTACGATAGTTGGGACCCCACGAGGAAATAGCCTATCCAAGGTGGTGTCGACTTACTAGCCGATCAACAAACTATTACGCCTACCACCATTGGATTGACATCCAACATCATGCGTGTATCTTCTATCTCTTGTCTTCTTCTTCCTCCACCGCCCAAACCAAACCACCCGTCGGCTCCCGCCTCCCATGGCTGGCTCGCCTCCACCGCCCTACCGTGCGTACCCTCCAACATTGGCAGTCCTCCTCTATTCCCGTCACGTCTGTTATTCTCCGGCGATGTCAACCCCAACACACACCAGCGCGAACAGGTCAACCCTCGTACTCCCCTCACTTTGCGACTGGACGATGCATGTTCAGCGGCTCCTGTTCGTTCGTCCAGGGCCTCGCCGTCATCCTCCGCCTTGCGGCCTTGGATTCGCTACGCCGTGATGCGTTGTGCGCCCTCTTGCGTTGTCAACGTCGTCAACAATCGGAGGAACAAGGAGATGACTATACATGGAGGATAGCGGTAAGGACCCACCAGCGTCATGGCGATGCGTAAGCAAGTGCCTCTATAGTACAAGCCCAAAAATATGGTTCCTCCTAATGGTTGGACATGGGGCTCACACCATTGTCAGCGTAGTCAATAAATGAGAGAATTACACTACGGCGGTGACACGGGGACCCGACCAAATCCCTTTTGATTTTTTAGGAACAAGCAGTTGTTATTTATACTAGTTTTAGCGATAGATTAGGGTAACAACGGGGTTGTCTTGAGCGAGCTGCCCGTCTAGGCAGGATTTTATTTATGTTTACCACATAATGAGCCCGAGTTGTGTTTTTCTTGCTGAAAATGGCTAGCCCAGTTCTATTTTTTAAAATACCCAAACAAGACCTACTTGCTTTATCGGCCTGTTTGGACTGCAAATCTTTCAAGGCGAGGAGAGTTTCATTCGGTTTGCCCGAAATGGGTTGTACATTTTTAAACACACCAAATCAGGAATTAGTTTTCAATTTTTTTTCATTACAAGATCTTAAATTCCATTGATTTTATCGTGGACAATTATTTGGATTTTATATTTATATAAATTATTTTTCAAAATAGTTTGAATGTGAATCGACATTTCTGGATTAAAAACAGTTGACCCTTTTGAAATATGCAAAATTTTGTATACTTTTTAACCGTGGCCACAATATGGGGTGTAATGCTAACAAAAGAAGATGGGCTCAAAAAATTCTTAAGAATTAGCAAATTGGCTGTACATTATTAGAAATAATGGTAGATGGGTTGTATGTTGTTTTCCACATATTTGAGGCTGACTTGTGCGCCTACTACGGAGTTGGCGTATGCTTTCATAAAAAAGGTTGGCCTTTGCATAGCATACTGTCAACTTAGTGAACACTACGAGCGGTGTTGTTGGATGTCCATCCAACGGATGTCGTCTTCTTCAATCTCTGCTCTTCATGCTCCGGCCGCTCAAACAAGCGCCGGCGGAACTGCCTGCTCCTCCTCCAGCGACCGGCTATGCTGCTGGCGCGAGCCTCACGGCCCCACCGTACTCCCATCACTGGCCTAGCCATCCTCTACTCACTCCACACATGTTGTTATTCTCCGGCTGACGGCAGACGAACGATAAACCCTCGTACTCCTCCGTGGGGAAACAAGCTGCCAAGTATTCCCACTGCTCCATTGTCGTTTCCTTCCTAGGCATGCGTAAATCCGTCCACCGTTGGTGCTCTCGGCGCGCTGGTCAATGTGGTCAGCGACGACATCCATCGGAAGTGGGACTGTGCGTGGAAAGGCGACACACAGGTCCCGACCGCCTGAAGAAATGCCTCCTTATTAGGTGCAAAATAATGATTCCTCCACGACAGCTAGGACCCACAGGAATGGCCTCTGTATTTCGTGAAAAAGCGTTCCCCGGCGGCGGGTCGGACCCACCAGCTATATCTTCGCACACAAGGAAGTGCTTCCTTATTCGCCCAAAAACATGAATATCCCCTGCTTCTGTGGGACAACCATATTGCTGCGCTGACTTGTGGGCCTACTAAGTTGGCCGGGGCGGAGGGCTTCCATAGTCAATACTCCGTGACCGTATGATGTCCATCCGCGGCCATAGTGCTTCTTCAACCTCACAGTCTTCTTGCTCCACCCCCCAAAGCAGCGTCGATCGTGCTGCTTCTCCTTCCTCCTGTGGCCTTTGTGCTACGCGGAGGCTCACCGCACCCATACTACTCCCACCACTTGGCCAGGCCATCCCTCCTCCACCCACCCCTGTTATTCTTGCTGCTGACAGCCTCACTCACTTGCGGCCAGACCGGTGAGCGCTCGTACTCCTCTCAGCGTGGGCATCCACCTGCTCGCGTCTTCCCGGCTCCGCGTCGTCCCTTCCTAGGCCTGCGCCGTCGTCCACCGTCGTGGTGCTCTGGCGTGATGTGGTCAATGTGGTCAGCGACCGACTTCCATCGGAAGAGTCTTGTCACGTGGAGAGGCTGGCAGGCTGGGTCCACGGCAGCCGCAAGAAGTGCCTCCTTATTCGTGGAAAATAATTATTCCTCCACTGACAGCGGAAACCCACCGGACGGGCCACCAGTATTTTGCGAAAAAATCATTTCCCACGACTGTTGGGACCCACGGGACGGGCCACCGCATTTCACGAAAAAAAACATTCCCCCCGCTGTCAGCTCGAACCCACCGTAAGTGCCTCCTTACTACGCACAAAAAATGAATACTCCCCCGGCTAGCTAGGACCCACCTTGGTGGGAGGATGACTTGTGGGCCTACTAAGTTGGCGGGACGAAGGGCTTTGTCAACTTAGTCAATATGAGCGATTCTAGATCCAATGACCGTCGATGTCCATCCAATGGCCGTGGTGCTTCTTCAACCTTTGGTCTTTTGCTCCACCGCGCAAAGCAGCGCCGCGGTGATGCCGCATGCTCCTGCCTCCCGTGGCGGCTCTGCTGCCCAGAGGCCTCCACCGCCCCTACTATTCCCACATTGCAAGCCAAGCCACTGCGAAGGCAACCTCACACACTAACCCGAACCAGTGAACCCTCGTACTCCTCTCCTTGCGGGCTTCCAGCATCGCGTCTTCCCGGCTCCGCGTAGTCCCCTTCCTAGGCCTGGCTTGTCGTCCACCGCCGTGGTGCTCTCCAGCAGGCGTGGTCGAAGCGACTTCCATCGGAAGAAGTACTTTGTCGTGGAGAGGTTGACAGGCTGGGTCCATGGCCACAGCCCAGCTTTTGTGATTTGCCAAGTAAGTCGCTTTGTCGAGACTGTTGGGCTGCAAATCTTTCAAAGCGCAGAGAGCTTTCATTGGTGACCAAGAAAATGCCCATCGATAATGAGAACTTGGTACGTACATTTTAAAAGCACATCAAACGGCAATTAGTTTCAAATATCTTTTTTCATTTCAAGATTTTAAATTACATTAATTTTTATGTGTGGAGAATTTGTTGGATTTTATATTGATATAAATTTATTTTTAAAACCAGTTTGAATGTGAGTCGAAATTTCAGGATTAATAACAGTTCGGACCGCCCCGAAATATGCAAAATTTCGTATAATTTTTTAACCGTGGCCACAATATGGGCTGTAATGCTAACAAAAAGAATATGGGCTCCAAAAAAACCTTAAGAATTAGCAAATGGGCTATAAATTATTAGAAATAATGGAAGATGGGTTGTATGTTGTTTTCCACAGATTTGAGGCTTTCCTAAAGAAAAGGTTGACACACAAGCGATTGGTGTTGGATGTCCATCCAACGGCCGTCGTCTTCTTCAATCTACTGCTCTTCTTGCTCCGGCCCGCTCAAACAAGCGCCGTGGGACTGCTGCTCCCTCCTCCCACGGCCGGATGTTACTTGCGCGCAGGCCTCACCGCCCCACCGTACTCCCATCGCTGGCCTAGCCATCCCTCTACTCACCCACACTACATTATTCTCCGGCGGCGGCAGGCAGAACCGTAAACCACATCTGATCGTACTCCCCTCGGCGTGGAAACAAGCTGCCAGTCCCTTCACAACGCCGTGTCGTCCCCTTCCAAGGCCTCGCCCATCGTCCCCTTGCCGTGTGGTGCTGCTCGGCGTGGCGTGGTCAATGTGGTCAACGACCGACTTCCATCTGAAGAGTAATGTCGCGTGGAAGCAATGACAGCTATGTCCTGACGGCGCAGCAAAGTGCCTCCTTATACGCGCAAAATAATTATTCCTCCACTGACGGTGGGGATCCACAGACCAGCCCACCGTATTTAGCGAAGAAAGCGTTTCCCCCTGACTGCTAGGACCCACCAGCTACACCTTGCCATGCGCAGGAAGTGCGTCGGGCAAAAAAACCAAACAATTAAGCCCCGACTCTTTGGGACCCACCAGCTACATCTTCCATGCGCAAGGAAGTGCGTTCGGGCAAAAAAAAGTTAGCCCCACATTTGCTGGGACCCATCAGCTACATCTTACGCGCAAGGAAGTGCACGGCGGTCGGAGGACCCACCTGGTCAGTCGAAGCGTGGCGTTGTCGTGCAGTCGCGAGCGATTATGCGTACATCTGAGTCGTTGTAAGCGGCGCGCATTGTAGTAAGTAGCGGCATACGTAGCATGTACGTCGTACAGACGGCGAGGTCAAAGAAAGAATATCTGACCCGCGTATGTATGTACATCTGGTGAGGTCTGCAACGCCTACTCGCGCGTCACGTGCGGCCCGGGGCTCGTGTACATGGATGGGTGGAGCGGAGAGCGCGGTGTCGTCGTCGTGTTCATGGGGAGAAGCGGGTGCGTCGTGTTCATGGGGAGGCAATGGGCAGCGTGGGGCCAACCGGCTGGGTCGGAGCGGAATGCGTGTTCGTGTTCGCCGGGAGGGCTTGGGACGGAACAGGTGATGGAAGCGAGGCTGGCGTTCGCGCTGCGGAGAAGCGGACCTCCTACGTTCGGAGCAGGGTCTGTTGATCGGGAGAGTGTGGCGTGCCGCAAAAGCGGAGAAGCGGACCTCCCTACGGTTGAAGCAGGAGTCCTGTTGATCGGGAGGGTGTGGCGTACCACAAAGCGGAGAAAGCGGACCTCCTACGGTGAAGCAGAGTCTGTTGATCGGGAGGGTTGTGGCGTGCCGCCATGCAGACGAGCGGACTTGTGTTGGGCCTTCTGGTGAAAGCAGGGGTCTTTGTTCGCCGGGAGGGTGTGGCGTCTACCAAGCAGGACTCCACAGGATCTGTTCATCTCCACCGTCGACCTCCTTGGCCTCCACGGGCTACCACGTCGACCTCCTCCAGCCTCCACGGGCTCCTGTTCATCCAGCCTCCACACAGCTACTCCACCGCTCTTTATTTCTTACCACCTCCACAGGGCACCCCTCCACCGTCTCACGATTCATCCACCCTCCGCACCAGGGTCTGTTCAACCACCCCTCCACGGCCACCCCTCCATCCATCTCTTGTTCATCCAGCCCTCCACACCACGAGGTCATGTTCATCCGGAGAAGCAACACCACGCTCACTGTTCATTCAAACCCCCCCCATGCAGCATCCTTGCTCATCAATCGATCGGCTTGATTAGCTTAGCGATGGCGAAGAATCGCTCCATCGGGTTACATTAACGACCATCGATCGGCTGCTCGGGTTGATAATGCATAGCCATAACGGTGCAATCGCTTGGAGTTTAGTTAGAACCCAACGCCTCGCTCGAGGTTTAGATTAGAATAACGCCCTCGCACCTGCAGCAGCGTCGTGTCTGAGAAGAAATGCGCGCTCGCTTCGACCACCGACCTCCCACCGTAAGGCAACTCCCGAGAATTTTCCTGCCCTCGCTTCTACCACGGTTTTTCCGTGATGGGCGACCAAAGAATGTCATGCAGCTGCGTCTCGGCCCGCCCAGGCGAAATGCCCATTTTTGTCATGATTCTTTGTCATAAGTAAGGCCCATCCACAT